>JACEIK010007745.1:27096-44989 GCA_018107945.1 Datura stramonium
ATATATATATACACGACCTCCGGTCTCCGGCAAAGAGACATGCAAATACTAATATATAATATAGACATCATCAAATGCGAACGACTTAATTTCTTTTTTATTGTAAGGAAGAAAGAAGAAGAAAAAAGACTTCCTATTTTTAATTAATTTGATCATTTTATGAATTCAATTATCATTTTTCAGATGAAAAATTAGAATTTTATACAGAAATAAAATTTCGAATTAATCATTTTTCTAGAATTATATGAGGAGAAAGCCTTTTATATGTTTTTATGACGTTGTTCATCTGTATCTATCCCGATGACCTTCCATCAAATTGTTGAAGAGAGCGTCAATGTGTTAAAATTCGAATATCCGTTCTTCTCCAAGAGATGGAGTGGAAAAAGCTTCAAAGGGGTTGAATTACCTATTGAAGAGTTGTCCGATTTTTTAGTGATCGAATAAAAAATATTTTTACTGCTTTCTTTTCTCCAGCACTCTCAGACTGAATCTTATCGCAACAAAGAAGTTCAAAATGAATCTAATGAAAATTTCTGCCACTATACATGTACATGTGTTTTGGGGCATTATAACAGAACTCATATAATAAGCACAGGAAGCCAAAGTCCTTTAGCAAAATGATGATTAAGGCAATATTTGATTCGACAAAATCGATCGTGTTCTACTTGTTATTTATTTATGTAATGATATAGTAGATGATTAATAAAAGTAGTAATCATCAAATATATACCATGTTATAATTTGGAATAACATATGTCCGGCTAAAGGTTATAGTTGTTATTGCTTTGTCGTATTATAAATTATTTGGCATATATGTTACAAGCCCTTCTGATCGTGTAATGGATACCGACTATATTTACTACTGCATATTTCTGCATCAAAATTGTTTATGTCACTTTTAAATCAGGAAATAAAAGGATGCTAATATTTGTAAATTGAACCTACAAACTTACATGTCCATCTTTAAGACATGCACATATTTCACATAATAAAAATCGTTCACTTTTATTTGTTCATAATAAACTTTACACACTCCTTTAAAAATAATAAATAAAATGCATATTTACCATGTTACCCATATTAATTTATGTATAATCTTAATGGACTTGAAAATTGATTTGGAATGAGAAGAATTACTGCAAAGGGTAAAACATGAAAAAGAAAAAAAAAGATTATCTTGATCTAGATATACTAACATGGACAAGTAAAAGTGAAAACTTATTTTTAATATTATAAACAAGTAAAAATGCACAAAGGGAATATATCAGTTGAATCAAAAGAAACTAAAATGCGAGGAATTTAACATTGGTAAAAACTTCCTGGAAAGTTTTTTTTAAGGAAACATGTATTTCTTGATCCACTATCAAATCTGGCCCAACAGGTAGAATGGTTTGAGAGTTACTAATGAAACATGCTTCAACTTGCTCAAAGTACCAAGGAGCAAATTGCTCTTAACAATGTGGCCATCTCTCGAATGGTATCACGGCATCAATTTTTCATTAGATACAAGAAAAATGGAAGACGAATAGCGGGTTTTAAGGTCGCTTGGCTTGAAGGCGAGTACCAGCAGAAAAACCTTCAGAATACGCAGTGTTCTTGAACATTGTCTGCACAGACAAAAAGCTACGGTGAAAATAGCATCTACTTAGAGGAACTCAACTTTTTCCGTTTGTTTTCTCTGGGAAAATAGGGGCGGGCGGCCGAGCATGAAATTTTTTTAAAACGACAAAAAAATACCAAACCAATCCTATCCAAACTTGCCGTTCCATAAACAACTTTGATGGTTTTGGCTTTGCGAAGTATATCTGTTAAAAGCGAAATAAATTGTTTGTTTGGATAGGCTCTCCTGCCATTTTATCTAAGATATGTTTGCCTGTAGATGCTAAAATATAAAATTTGACAACCGCATGAATGTAAAACATACAATATTTCATCATATGCGTTGAGAAAAGAGGAAATAGCTACTCACAGCTGTGCTCTTTAGCTCTGTTGCTAGCTTTTTCCTAATTGTATTTGATATGACTTCACCGAGTTTCTCACCATATTGCTTTACATTCTCCTCCGTTATCTGGATTTGTTTTGGATATAAGTTTTAACTGGACGTTATATTTCTCAAATCATCACAATAAATATTTAGTTATGAGTAAAAAGTGCATCATTTACTTACCTCTGAAAGAACAAGAGATGATGTTCTCTCTATAAAGTCTTCCACATATTTTTCGGGATCAGCAAACGAGTTTGATAAGCTAACTCCATTTGATAGTTTCTCCTTCCGCACATCAGTTGATGGCTTAACTGCTTTAGCTATTTGAGTAGAAGGAAATATTGACGTCAGTTCTCTTCATGTCTTCACAACCACATCAAATTCCAAAATGAAATCCAACAAGATAAGCTTAACGCATAATAACAATAACTGTGTGGATCAATTGGGGCACCAATTCGTGGTTGAACTTAAATTAAACCACTTCAAAGGACCTTTAGTTTCTCAGAAATTTCTAATTGGAATAACCGCATAGTCACATACACTATCAAGAACGATCATTGTCATGTAAAAATGAAAAGAAAAAATAAACCCCTATAGAAGGAAACCATTATAAATAGACAGACACCTTCAATGGTTATCAATGTTTTGAAATTAACCTTCACGTGAAAAGCTTCAAAATTTATATATACCCTCTTTGCTGGAATGTTGGCAGAATCAGAGGGTTGGAAGACATTTGAAGAAGATCTGGAAGACTATCCCTCTGTGCATCATGTGGACTATATGGCTAGAAAGGAGATGTTTACAGTAACATACGCAGATGGTTTTGGAAACTCCAGCGAATCTAATTTCTTGGAGGTTTGGATTCTCAAGATAGGGTACAGAAAAGGACAATGCTCCATCAACATATTATAGAGTGCATAAATCTTGTTGAATGCAACACTGCAATCAGTAAAGCATTAACATCGCGAAAAGTTTACCTGAAACTCCAGTTGACTTGTTATTGACAGGGGCATGATTCATGTCAGAAACTTGTGAAGGAGCTGTTTTGTCTGGTTGACCTGGTAGGGCAATTGCATCAGATGGAACAAGAGAGGCTAGATCAGGAGGTTGATCCTTTCCTACTGGAGGATTAGCCTTAAAAGTGAAAAACAAAGAAAAAAAGAAGAAGAAGAAGAAGAAGAGTTAGGTAAGAACCAGGAGGAAAATCAATTTTCAGACAACTCGTGAGCAAGCATATGAATTCAGCCAAGCAACTAGATAAAAGATCACCTCCAGGTCAACATAGACCGGTTGCTTTCCTATGGAACTCAGAAATTTATCGAGATCACGAGCATTAAGAGCTGCAAGGAGTATCTCCATTACATAATCAGAACCAGACAGTCAAGCATGTAAATGCAGAATTCTGTATTAAACTCGAATTGATAATCCCCAATATTCTAGTTCTGGAAAAAAGACAGTAAATTTGTATCTCACTAATATTTGAATTAAACTTCCTAAACAATGTCATGACCAATAGGAGACAAAATCAGCCACTTTAATTTCCTAATCTCTATTGATTTTCATCAATGTACACTTGCAGCACAATTGAAAGGTATCATTCTCCAAGTAAATATGAAAAGTAAATTGAAGGAAACACTATCCTAGCACAAAATAAACAAGGACTTGAAGGTATTAAAGAGTAATGTACATTAATTTTACAGTTGGTCAAAGCAAGATAAACCAGTAAGGCAGTAACAATCAAAATCTCATGCAGTTAGTCAAAGGTAAAAGCTACCCTCTGATATTTTGAAATTAAAGTGCAATACATAAGTTTTTCAGATTGATGAACACCCACTTGTGAGTTGTGACTTCTCATAATTTACTTATCACAACACAGAAAATCACATATAGTGACAACTCACAACATTATCCCCACTAAAGTTCAAAAAAAAGGCATTATGTGTGAGAAATAAGACAAACAGGGAGAAGATTGAGAAAATGGATCAAAAACTAATGAGGACAGCATGCAATGGAATGGAGAAAGTCAGTGCAGATTCACAGTTCACTCAGATTATAAATTCTTCATAGATCAAACAATCAGATTGGAGGTTGGCCTTGGAAGATGATTTGGAAAGTTGAAGTACCTTAGAAAGTAAGCTTGTTTTACATGGCTATTGGCAAGAGAGGCAGTTCTAACTCATGAAAATCTCAACAAAAGGAGAATTCAATTATGTTCCAGATGCTATTTATGTGGGGTTGAGGCAGAGAAAATCAATCATCTTTTTCTACACTGTAAGGTGACAGACCTATTATGGAAGATTTTCATTAATCTAAGGGGGATCAGATGGTCCATGCCTAGGAGAATTTAGGAGGTCTTAGCTTTGCTGGAACAGAGATGTAAAGTTGTCCCAGCTTGCATTTGGTGGACTGTTTGGAAGGAGAGAAATCAAAAATGTTTTGAGGCTATCCAGAAGTTGAAGATGAACTGTTTAGTCCTTTTTTATTTTTGGTGCATACCCGAGAATCCTCAAGAAGCCGAGTCTATTACTGAGGTTTTAGATTACTTATGAGAGTCTAGTTGATAGGTTTTGGTGATTGACTTGGAGTAGTTCATGTTTATAATATACCAATACGTTACCTGTTCAAAAAGAAAACAGTGTTGTACCTGGGCTCTTTTATATTCACTATTTTCGATGTATACCAGTACATGATGGAACTGTATATACACTTTATACAATCAAATGCTCCCTCTTAAAGAAATCATATGCGTGCAGAGCTTGAGTATCTTTTCTATGACAGAGTGACAATCACTTTCTACTTGCTTGGTCCTCTTGTGAAACATTTGATTTGATGCAATATAAAGTGCCACTTGATTGTCACACACAACTTTCATATGATCAATCATTGCAAACTTCATTCTTTGAGTAGTTGTTTGTTCCACATAAGTTCCCAAGTAGCCATCACAATGCTTCGATATTTCTTCTTCTACACTAGATTTGACAACCACATTTTGTTTCTTGCTCTTCAATACATCGAATTATTAATAAGTTGAGTTTTAAAGTACTTTAATAGCATATGTATCGCTTTCTTATACTTATACCTCATGGTTTTGGGTTACATTATTTTGCAATGTATACTTATTCCTAATATGTGATTTCAGGAGAGCAAAAAAGCTTAAAGGAAAAATTATTGTTTAGCTAAAAAGTCCTGGAAGAACATGAGGTTAACAGAAGTGGAAATCTACTACAAAGTGGACCATCTTACCAATTGTTGTATCATTAGAGAGTGGGTGGAAGAAGCAGCATTCCTGAGTTTTAAATCCTTGATCTAACAACAAGGAAACACGCCTTGGGAAAAGGAATAGCAAGTTATCATATTAAGAACTGTTGACAAAGGATCATGGAGAACATCAGAAATTTTATTGTAGCTTAGGGAAAGAGGGAAATGAGTACCTTGCTGATTCATTTACAAGTGCAAAAGGGGTGACACAACCAAGCGGCACCTTACATAGTAAAGAAGAAAGAAATATTAGAAGGGCTTGCCAGAAAAATTTAAGCCGTCGGCAAATGATATAAGAGAAATGATTCTGATCTCTACACAGCATACGTTTTGTTCAAGAAAATAATCTATAAGTTACCTATTAAAGAAAAAAAATCCCACTTCAAAAGAATATCCTATAAGTTCGTTGCAGTCTTGCAGAACAACATCACCAGATATAAACAATATTTCCTCTACAAGATTTAAAACTAACTCAGCATCTACAAACCAGATATTAAAAGGCAAGGAGCTATCTTTCATTAAGGAGGTTCTTACCATCCAAAGGTTTCTTACTGTCCAAGGTTTTCAAGAATGAATACAAGAAAATTTCAAGCAGGAAAAAACTTTTATAATGCAACCGCATTGCAGCACTTGTTACTTGTTAGAGTTGAACACAAAGATTTAATCAGAGAAATTCAAGCACTAAAATTTGAGCTTATACTAGCCAGATGATTTTCTTCATTGACCTCAGCCATTGATTTACCATGAGATACCTCATGGAAAAATTACAGTTGAAAAAGCAATACTATTTCTATCAAAGAAATCCATAGGATAATGAGTGCATTTCACTTTGCACGCCTTCGAGCACTTGGAGAGGGGGATGTCTGAAAAATCTCAAATTTAGCAAGCCATGTTCATTTATTTTTTTAATCAAGTAAAAGTATTTTCATTCGTATACAAGGGTAAACCAAAAGGTAAAGAATCTACATAATATGATTCTCTACAATTCTACTCAATCATCTATACAACAAGAGACTTTCTGATTACACCAAAAGAAAATAAGAGAATGGAGACTACTCCTCAAGTGAGAGAAACTCGATTCTATTCCTTCGAAAGCTCTCATATTTCTCTCTCCGGGCTACCCACATTAGCGCAACCGGAACTACTTTCCAAGCCCTTCGTCTTCTCCTCCTTTTGCTCTTCCAACTGAACATCAAATCTTTCATAGTTTTTGACATTGCCCAAGAAGTGCCAAACCACTTAAACATATCCCGCCATAATCTCATGGTTAGCCCACAATGTAGAAGAAGATGATCCGAGTCCTCCCCCGCCTCCTTACACATGCAACACCAATTGACAATTTGATTCAAACGATCTTCCGCTTTCTCAGATTTTCTGTTGTCAAAATCACTCCTCTGGTGGCTAGCCAAGTGAAAAACCACACATTCCTCGGTGCATTTGGAACCCATATTGCATTACATGGAAAAACAAGTTCCTCCCTAACCAACAATTTCTCATAAAAGGACTTGACCAAGAAAACTCACTGTTTCCCAAGCCCCATCACTTGACTATGAAGTAAGGCTAATAACCTTTGAAACTCACTTACTTCCAAGTCTTGAAAATCCCTTATAAATCTCAAATCCCAAAAAGTCTCTCCACCTTGTGCCATGTTAAGTTAGACCACCCATGTCATAGGGACTCAATGACAGTGAACTGCGGTATCATGTAAGTCTTAAGTCAAGAATATAGGATACAAGGTGAAAGATAAGTTTTATCCTCCCTTCTTCAAAATATAGTTGACCTATCTTCCTTTTATTCTGTTCCAGTTGACTCCTTTAACAAGTAACTTAATATAGGATAATAATGCTTTGTTTCTGATGGCATGTCGCAGCTCGTAGAAAAGGCAAAAGAGGGTCTAAAAACTAACAGTAAGATTTAAGAAAATCCAGAAAACCAGGGGAAGGAGGAAGAAACAGCAGACAAAGGCATACCATCATCTGAATCAACGCAACATGGAACAGAAAAGAAAAGATTAACACATAACGAATTTGACAAACCTGAAGTACTTCTCCAAGTGCTTCTTCAGGAGCCATTCTTAACCCTCCTTTTCCCAAACCAAGCCTCTGAGACAAAACTGCTCAGTTTCAAAAGAATGCATAGCATCCGGTTAAAAATCAAAATACTTCAAATTTAGATAAAATGGAGATAAGGCATGTAGTACAACAGCAGAATCTACTGGTACACAAAATGTGATCATTGATATTCTTTCCCATAGACATCACTCTATATAAGTTAATTTTTATGACATTGTCCCAAAGTAATGGAAACTAACGAATGTATACCTTTCAAATCTACATTGGTTTTTGCCAGTGCAGAAACAACGTAGAACCTATGTTTCTTATCCTGCATCAGAAGGTGTGCATATTATATTTAGCACATGAGCTTGCGTGGATTTAAGTCGGAGTTACCAACTTCTATTGAGGAAAGTAAAACAAGCTAAAATAGAAATATTTCCATAAGAAGTCTGTCACACCTTCAAGAATAAGTTTTTGCTCAATGCCCCATTCAGATGCCCAACATGCTTTGCCTGAGCAAATGAGAACTTAAAACTGTAATCAAAATGGAAGAGCAATTAACAGGGATTCGACATGTTTACTTACCTGTGCTTCAACTGTCAAAACCACCGGGTGTTCGTGTTTGGTGAAAACAATTTGAAGCTCCTAAAAAGAACACAAAATATTGATTACTCGAGTAAGATTCTTCCTAGCATAAAATCCCATCCTCAAAGATGTTGGGAATGATAACATATTCAAGTTATCAACAAAAGATAACATAAGCTATTAGTATTTTGCAAGAACCTCAACATTATTTTTGGAATTAACAGTTCCAAATACATATTAAAACACAACCAAAGATCTGCGGATGCAGAAGGAACCTGTAAACGGGCAAGCAATTGCTCCTTAGTATAACCCATTTTGTCTTTGTAGAAATCTTCTCTACAAGTCCACTCTTTGCAAATAACACCAAAGACAAATTATTGGAGATAAAATTACCAATTAAACTTAAGGGCCCTTAGGGATGGACTGATCTTGATTTTGGGAATTAAGTTAATTGATCTCAAATGCTTACATTTGGGGTGGTAGAAATTGGAATCGGCATTATAAATTTCGTACACAGGTGCTGACAATCAAGGGCAGCTCTAGGGTTAGGCGGGTGAAGCCCTTTCCTTAGGCCCCAAATATTAGAAGGCCCAAAAAGATTGTATAAACTAGCATGTGTAATGAAATAATAAAGTAAAAATGAGGAATATTATGAACCCGGAATCTAAATAGACTATCAAAAACTAATAAATACGGAAATAGGCCACGCTTCTAAAAAGGAATATAAATAAGCTTAATGGACTAATTTAGTCCGTTATGCTCTTTTTTCCACACGGTTTTCACTTGACGTCGTTTATTGATATATCAGACTAAATTAGTCCGATATGTTATTTTTCATGTTTTTAAATGATATCATTATAGAGGACTAAATTAGTCCGTTATACAGTCAATCAAGACTAATTTTGTACCTTACTTTTCAGTTCTTGTCATTTTTTTGTACCCTATTTTTTAGACTTTGTCATATTTTTTTGTAAATTTTTGAACTTGATGTGACATATCAATATAGCGGACTAAATCAGTCCGCTATGTATTTCCCCACCTAGATCCTTCAATATCTATTTAATGGTCAAATTTCATTCATATATATTCATTCATAGCTAAATTCATCTCTCATATATTCATTCATCTCACAAAAATGTCTTCTGAAGATAAAGTTAGAGTTTCAATTTATTGGGATGGTGAAATTATTCATGACGGAAATTCCGTGCATTATAATTGTCCGCCCAAATGCAATGTTAAGTATCCAGTTAATGTTGGCTACGAAAGATTTCGTTCTTCAATCTATAAAAAAAAATGGGTGTGAAAAGTTCTGATTATAAGTTAATTTTAATCGGAAAATATCCAACCTCATTTTTATCACAAGGACAAGTAAATTATGGGGAGTGGAATATCTATGATGATGCATCATTGTCTGATTTTTTTAGGGCTCCAATTGAGTATATACATTAGATCAAGCTAAATATGCTTCAACTATATGTTAGGAAGGAGCCTAGGACTAGTCGTCGATGTTCTTCTTCACAGGATAATGAGTATCATCATGTAGAAAATCATACTAGTGTTGATGGAGTCCCCGTAACTCAATCTATTGATTTTCCTCACATGACCGATTACCAAAATATTCTTACCGGTAACATGTCAATGAAAATTTTAAGACATGATTTTGATTTGAATCAAACTATTAATGAAAGTGATTGGTAATGTGTATTTATTTGTGTTCTTTCAATTAATAAATATTAATAATATTATCTTCATTATTTTTTATTGATTTATTTGATTTATGATTATTGTATATTTGTGTAGGTGTTTACCCCATCATGAGATGAATAACGCTTCAAGTTTGGGTCAATCCTCACACTTTTGATGGATGAAAAATGCTGGAACATCCTCAAATGTTCATGTCTCATCTAGTTTTGGTGCAACTGATTATTATCTGTACAACTATTATATATATTAAGTTAAGTATTCTTACTGTATGTATTTAATTTTTATATTTTTTTAAATATCTAGGGATAATGTTACTCGAGATGATCCCGTTGTTCCCTTGAATATTGATGATGTTGATCATCCGAATCACGGCACAACTACAGAGAGTGATAGTGATGAAGTGTTTAATGCAAAGGTTTTCGGGGATGAAGTCCCATTTGAAGCATCATCTAGTGATGATGATTCCATGATGTCCACTCCGTCACAAAGACCCATGTCCATGAGCCCGTTTCATGGTGAAGAAGTTTTTCCACAATCTATTCAACAATCACTACCAACAGTGCCTATGTCTTTATATCATTCTCATGAAATTCCATTTCTTGACCATCTTCCAGATGGTCCAGATGTCTTTGTCGATACATATGATGATGAATATAATTCGCAAGGTACGTGGCGTGAGCCTGAAGATCTTATAAATGGTCCTATGTATCTTTCAAAAGGCATGTTGTTCACGTCTAAGAACCAGTTGCAAAGGGCAGTTAAGCTTATACATTTCAAGGAGGCGAGGGAATTCTCAGTTATTAAGTCGACAAAGACTTCGTGGCGAGTTGTTTGTAAACGTGCAAATCAAGGTTGTGGATATAAGCTCACTTGTTTTAAGTCTACACGGGATAACATGTGGGAAATAGAAAAATGTATTGAAACACACACATGTGATATGGGTACTTGTCGTGAAGGACATTTCAACTTAGACATCAACATGATTGCTTTTGTTCTAGTTACTGATATCGAAAAAACACCAAGGTACTTTTTTATTCTATTTTCAATTTAATTTGTCAATCAATATGTGGTTGGGTTTGCTTATTATTACAGTTTTAAATTGTCAAGTTTCCTATCATAGATTGTCAAACAGTCGTCCATAAAGTTTATGGAAAAATAATAAGTAAAAGAAAAACCTATCTTGAATGCAAGTGTGCCTTTGAAAATGTTTATGGAAATTGGGGGGCATCATTCAGCCAGTTGCCAAGGTACATGGCTGTTTTGCAACATTTCAATCCAGGTACAATAGTTGAATGGAAGTTCGAGCGACATGACGAAGTCATTGAAAATATTTTCAACTATGTGTTCTGGACTTTCAAGGCATGTGTTGACAGTTTTCCTTATTGTCGTCCTGTGATATCAATAGAGGGAACACATGTCTATGGAAAATACGATATAAAGATGTTGATTGCAATCGCAATGAATGGTAATGGGCCAATATATCCCTTGGCATTTGCAATTGCTGCAAATGAGAGCATAGAGACATGGGGTATGTTTTTGGAGCATTTGCACCTACATGTTGTCAAGGATCGTAGAGGCATAACACTGATATAGGACAGGCATCATGGCATACTTGAGAGTGTGTATCATAAGCCGAATTGGCAGGCCCCATTTGCCTACCACCGGTATTGTTTAAGGCACTTGAAATCTAACTATCAAAGAGATTTCAAAATTGTTCGTTTGAATAACCTGCTATGGGCAGCTGCAAAACAACACCAGGAGAAGAAGTTCCTTGAAAAAATGCAATTAATCAAAGAGACTAGCGAGGAAGCCTATGACTGGTTAACGAAGATAGATCTTGAGAAATGGACATTACACAAGGATGGTGGTAGGAGATGGGGCATGATGACAACGAATAGCTCCGATTCATTCAATGGACTGTTAAATTCAGCAAGGGGTCTACCAGTTACTGCAATGGTGCGACTGACTTACAGGCAGGTTGTGGAGCGATTTGTGACAAGATCGGCTTATGCCAGACGGCTATTATAGGAAAATCAAACGTGGATGCCAAATCCATTCAAGCGATTTGAGGCTGACCGTTTAAAGACAGAGTGTCACACCTTCATCAGTTATCATCAGCAAAGAGACAACATCTTTGAGGTGAAGATGAACATGCACCATGGTCGTGGTGGTAATGTGCACATTGTAAACGCGTCTCAAGGAATATGTCAATGTGGTAAATGGCAATCATATCACATTCCATGTTCTCATGCCATCAGGGTTTTGCGAGCATTGGGTATCGACCGTGGAATTATATTGCACAAGAACGTAGTGTGCGTAACTATAAAAAAGCATACTCCGAACAATTGAATCCACTCGGTGATGAGGTGTATTGGCCTACAAGTCCCTTTGCTATGATAGCAAACAAAAGATTGTTACGAAAAATACACGTCAATGTCAAATCCCGCATACCTAATGAAATGGACGTTCCAATAAGCACACTTCTCGCAAGTGCTCTATGTTCAAATAAAGAGGTCATGATAAACGCAATCATCCCTTGCGTGATCGCAACACAAGATCATCTCAAGGTGGAAATACATCACATGGTGGTAGTACTTGTAGGAGCTGATTTTCATGTTGTTTGCACTAATGTTATAATAAAAATATTATTATAAGGAATGCTATTTATTTTTTGCTTTGAAAATATTTACTCCATGCATTATCCTCAAAATATTAAAATATTTATATACAAATTATCTCGCACAAAAGAATAAAAATAACAAAAATAACAATATATAAAGTATAAAAAATACTAATGAGTTCCACAACCCTTAGGCGGCCGTAGAACGCCTTTTGGCCTAAGACCCGTATGATGCCCATTCCCACCCTCTTCTTCGTCGCCGTCCATCCTCCTTTTAACTAGAGGAGGCTCCATGTCATGATCTTTCTTTTTCCTACGTCTAACAACCTTCTTCTTCTCCGGTATTTGTGGCATATCATCCTCCGGCATAATGAATTCATCATCTGGCGAGGATACCGGAGATGCCTCATGAAATGGCTGAGCGGGATCCTCCGTGGTAGGCTGGGAGATAGGGTCCATGGTGGCTGGAGGCTCCGACGGCTGAATCTAAAAAAATTAGTAAAAAGTTAGTTAATTAAATAAAAAATAATTAATAATTAATGATCTATTTAAAATAATACTAACGTCGTGAAATGGATGAGCGGGATCCTCCGTGGTAGGCTGGGAGGTAGGGTTCACGGTGGCTG
The DNA here is from genome assembly GCA_018107945.1 of Datura stramonium. Classification (NCBI taxonomy): domain Eukaryota; kingdom Viridiplantae; phylum Streptophyta; class Magnoliopsida; order Solanales; family Solanaceae; genus Datura; species Datura stramonium. The sequence continues at coordinate 39,928 of JACEIK010007745.1, forward strand.
GAGGCTCCAATGACTAAATCTAAAAAAAATAGTAAAAAGTTAGTTAATTAAATAAAAAAATAATTAATAATTAATGATCTATTTAAAATAATACTAACATCGTGAAATGGCTGAGCAGGATCGTCCGTAGTATGCTGGGAGGTAGGGTCCACGGTGGCTGGAGGCTCCGACGACTGAATCTAAAAAAAATAGTAAAAAGTTAGTTAATTAAATAAAAAATAATTAATAATTAATGATCTATTTAAAATAATACTAATATCGTGAAATGGCTGAGCGAGATCCTCCGTAGTAGGCTGGGAGGTAGGGTCCACGATGGATGGAGGCTCCGACGACTGAATCTAAAAAAATAGTAAAAAGTTAGTTAATTAAATTAATAATTAATAATTAATGATCTATTTAAAATAATACTAACCTCGTGCATCATCTCCAATGCATCGCTAAAAGTCAAACGTCGACCTCCCTCCACGTCTCGAATAGGCTCGTCACCTATCTCGTTGAAATAAAGCCCCAATTCATATTCTCAAGATGAGCGAGGCCTGAATCAGCTGACGGCCGAGATGGACATGCTGGAGTAGAGGGTGATGGATCAGCAACTGACGAAAATACTGGCGGTGAAGCCGGCATTGGATTAGGAATATGTGCGGCCTCTGTCTCAACCTCTACCTTCACCTCTGCCTCTACCTCTGCAGGGGGGAGGGGGGGAATATGTCCTCGACCTCCTCTACCTACAGCCTGATAATGTCCTCATCCTCCTCTACACTCGCCATATCCCCGTCCTCAGGCATCGCCACGTCCCCGTCCTCGTCCCCTTCCTCTACGGACCACTGGTGGCTACTCATATAAGGCATCTCCCTGAAATGTTGGCTGCTCCACTCGTCTGTTGTCCCGAGCCCCGTGCAATATCTCCATAACAACCTGGACTAATGTCTGTCCATACGGTGCGGATGCATCATGCTGCTGCCACTCATACCCAATCTGGTGCAACCTATGAAGTCCTCTCAACATCGCCTCGTGTGCACCAGCCGAATGAGTGAATCCTGGAGCTCCAATAACACATAAGGCAAGGTTGCCTACCAATAACCGTCCATAACGCTGGAACCACTCAGTATACTCAGCTCTGGGAACCCCATCAACCTCCTCAACCCTTATATCCTCCTGGTTTCCCCAATCATCGAAGCAAGCATCCAACATTTCAAGAAAAGACTGGCAAGCTTTCTACGCTCATCATGCTCGTAGCGACTAGGTGCTCAAGTGGGAAACGCCGGTAAGTGTTGTGGCCAACCAAACTGCCTCATGACTCAATCAAGCGCGTGGTGCTCAACTATCTCCAAGCAAATCATGGGCACCCGTGTTGTCCATAATAACTGGTCAATCGTGCAACATGGAGGCAGTGTATGCATGACCTCAGTGCAGGGTGTCCATACAAACTATTTTAAAAAGATTCTAATATGCCGAAAAAACATTAAATATTTGAGTGTACATGAAATGAAATATAAAGTTTACCTAATCCTCAGTCATGCGGTCAATCTGATCTCTAATCGGGATGACAACATGATGTGACTCATCATCCCGATTAAGCCCTCGCGCCCAACGACTAGCGTATGGCAAGGCTACCTCATCATCCTCTGCTGGCCCAATAGGTACAGGCTGCAGAGGCAAGATCCTCTCCCAACACCAAACCTTAACGTGAAAAAATTAAAATAATTTTATTCATCTTAAAATTAGTATGTTTTACATAATTGAATGTATTAAAATATTATGTTACCTGAAGGATCGGAGGAAATCCACAAAAGTCAGTCATTCTTCCCTTAGATGATTGACAAAGAGACCTATACAAATATGCTAAGACTGTGCTGCCCTAACTGTGGGTCCTTACATCCTGCATCCGCTCTAAAAATGGTAGGAACCGTAAGCTTAGCAGGTTCCCCGACGTGTTCGGAAATAAGATTTCCCCAATATTAGAAGAATATATAGTCGGGCTATCTTCTCAACCCTCTCAACTGGAGTAGCATCTCCAATTGGCTCCCTCACCAGCTCCTTCCGAAGATACTGACTGATGGCATGAATATTAACCCGACTGCTGCCAACAATATCCTTGGCTCCTACCAAGAGACCTTTCAGTCTATGTAGTAAAGTACGCCACGCTAACGATCGTTGAGCAGGATCCTGCACGTACACTGCACGACCATCGATGCGCAAATCAAATAAGACTTGCACGTCCTGTAGCGTAATGGTAACCTCTCCGAATGGTAGGTGGAAGCAATGCGTCTCAGGCATCCATCGCTCAATCATGGTCGTCACAAGAGCGCGATCAAACTGTATCCTACCTACTCGAATGATCTGATATAATCCGGTTGTAGATAGGTACTCCACGACGTGCTCATGAGGCGGATGTGAACAAAGAAAATTTCAAGCATCGTCCAAACGTACGAGCCTCATACAAGCACCAAAAGGTATGGTGCCGCGCTATAATGACTCAGACCTATGAGAGGCCTGTAAACTAAGAAGAGTACCGTCTACAAGCCCAGGGTGCACGATACGCTCCATGTATATTATATGACCTACCTGTACACCTAAATTCATTAATGAAAATATTGTATTCTGATAGGCTTATGGATTGAAATTTTAGTGTTATATAGTCTATTAACAGTCTTTTCTAATATTTAGATATTATGTATTTTTTTTTATTTTTTTGCACAATTATATTTGAAGTNGAAATGGCTGAGCCTCCGTAGTAGGCTGGGAGGTAGGGTCCACGGTGGCTGGAGGTTCCGACGACTGAATCTAAAAAAATAGTAAAAAGTTAGTTAATTAAATAAAAAAATAATTAATAATTAATGAACTATTTAAAATAATACTAACCTCGTGCATCATCTCCAATGCATCGCTAAAAGTCAAACGTCGACCTCCCTCCACGTCTTGAATAGGCTCGTTACCTATCTCGCTGCGAATAAAGCCCCAATCCATATTCTCAAGACGAGCGAGGTCTGAATCGGCCGATGGCCGAGATGGACATGTTGGAGTGGAGGGTGATGGATCAGCAACCGACGGAAATACTGGCGGTGAAGCCGGCACTGGATTAGGAATATGTGCGGCCTCTGCCTCAACCTCTACCTCCACCTCTGCCTCTACATCTGCAGGGGGGAATATGTCCTCGACCTCCTCTACCTACAGCCTGATAATATCCTCGTCCTCCTCTAGCTCGCTACGTCCCCGTCCTCGTCCTCGTCCCCTTCCTCTATGGATCGCTAGTGGCTGCTCATATAAGACGTCTCCCTGAAATGTTGGCTGCTCCACTTGTCCGGTGTCCCGAGCCTCGTGCAATATCTCTATAACAACCTAAACTAACGTTTGTCCATACGGTGCGGATACATCGTGCTGCTGCCACTCATACCCAATATGGTGCAGCCTATGAAGTCCTCTCGACATCGCCTCGTGCGCACCAGCCGAATGAGTGAATCCTGGAGCTCCAATAACACGTAAGGCAGGGTTGCCTATCAATAACCGTCCATAACGCTGGAACCACTCAGTATACTCAGCTCTAGGAACCCCATCAACCTCCTCAACCCCTCTATCCTCTCGGTTGCCCCAATCATCGAAGCAAGCATCCAACATTTCAAGAAAAGGCTGGGCAAGCTTTCTAGGCTCATCATGCTCGTAGTGACTAGGTGCCCAAATGGGAAACACCGGTATGTGTTGTGGCCGACCAAACTACCTCATGACTCGATCAGGCGCGTGGTGCTCAACTATCTCGAAGTAAATCATGGGCACCCGTGCCGTCCATAATAACTGATCAATCGTGCAACATGGAGGCAGTGTATGCATGACCTCAGTGTAGGGTGTCCATACAAACTATTTTGAATTTTTTTTTTGTAATATGCCGAACAAACATTAAATATTTGAGTGTACATGAAATGAAATATAAAGTGTACCTGATCCTCAGTCATGTGGTCAAGCTGATCTCTAATCGGGATGACAGTGTGATGTGACTCATCATCCCGATCAATCCCTCGCGCCCAACGACTAGCGTATGACAAGGCTACCTCGTCATCCTCTGCTGGTCCAATAGGTACAGGCTGCAGAGGCAAGATCCTCTCACAACACCAACTCTTAACGTGAAAAAATTATAATTTTATTCATCTTAAAATTAGTATGTTTTACATAATTGAATGTATTAAAATATTATGTTACCTGAAGGATCGGAAGAAATGCACAAACGTCGGTCATTCTTCCCATAAATGATCGACAAAGAGACCTATATAAATATGCTAAGACCGCGCTGCCCCAACTGTAGGTCCCTACATCCTGCATCCGCTTTATAAACGGTAGGAACCGTAAGCTCAGCAGGTTTCCCAACGTGTTCGGGAATAAGATCCCCCCCAATATCAAAAGAATATATAGTCAGGGCTATCTTCTCAACCCTCTCAACTGGAATAGCATCTCCAATTGGCTCCCTCACCAAATACTAACTGATGGCCTGTATATTAACCCGACTGCTGTCAACAATATCCTTGGCTCCTACCAAGAGACCTGTCAGTTTATGTAGTAAAGTATGCCATGCTAACGATCGCTGAGCAAGATCCTGCACGTACACTGCAGGGCCGTCGATGCGCAAACCAAGTAAGACTTGCACTTCCTATAGCGTAATGGTAACTTCTCTGAATGGTAGGTGGAAGCAATGCATCTTAGGCCTCTATCGCTCAATCATGGCGGTCACAAGAGCGCGATCAAACTGTATCCTACCTACTCGAATGATCTGATATAATCCGACTGTAGATAGGTACTCCACGATGCGCTCATGAGGCGGATGTGAACAAAGCAAATTCCAAGCATTGTCCAAACGTACGACCCTCGTACAAGCACCATAAGATATGGTGCCGCGCCATAAAAACTCAGACCTATGAGAGACCTGTAAACTAAGAAGAGTACCGTCTACAGGCCCAGGATACACGATACGCTCCCACGTATATTGTATGACCTACCTGTACACCTAAATTCATTAGTGGGAATACAATATTCTGATAGGCATATGGAATTGAAACTTTAGTGTTATATAATCTAG
>JACEIK010007748.1:7040-32548 GCA_018107945.1 Datura stramonium
AGTCTAACAAGGGTGGGGTTTGAATCCCATGAGGAATATAGCGGGGACCTTGGTTAATGTGCTTACTATTATTTTTAGTCTATCTCCAAAGGGAGGTCTTTGTAACAAGAAATAATGTAAAAACAGTATGTAGTAGTGAGTAGAATCTTGGCTAAAATTGATTTTATTTAATGAGTGAGTTGACTAGGATTATGTTCCCATGATTCCATAACAACGCAAGTTTATTATACTAGTGATCTATTCTGGTGTTTAGCATGCAACATCGGTAAGTTAATTTCACCTAAGTGGTTGGTTCGCTAAATAGATGATTATTGTCATGCAAGTTGATCCGTGTGCGGGTGTGTACTTGATTAACCCTTACCTTGGATATCGAATTAGCTATTCCCAAACAAGGTCAAGCTATTAGATGAGGTGTGATAGCCTCAAATCTCCGTTATTAATTTCTTTTCCCATTCATTACCCCCTTGGTCCGGTTAGTTAGAATAAGGCAAATTCTAACGTTCGCGACTGTTAAGAAGCAATTAAAATGAAGGGAAAAAATAATACATGTATAAACCCCATTCAAGAATCACTAAGTATTTTGCCTACGTGTGTTAATTCATCATGGTTCCCACAATCCTAGTTATGGGATTTAGCTACTCATGCTTGAAGAATTATAATTAATAATTGTAGAAGAAGAAATCATAATTATAAACTTATAAGAATTGGTAGACGAAATCATACTTCTTGAATTAATCAATAATAAATAAAAATCAATAATAATCACTTGTTTGATCCTTCAAAATCTTAGAACAAATCAAGAAAATATGTTTCTTGGACTCCACATCGAACAATATGTCAAAAGTGTGATAAAATTTTGGAACTTCTAACAAAAATACCTACATAAGTATTTATAGATATAAAATAAACTCTATCCTAACTAGACAAGGAAGTCAGGTCGGCATTGATGACAACTCATTAATGGACCTAATGAGTCATTCAGTGGTATGGCGGGTCCTTTTCCTACAAATCTGCATTCTTAGTGATGGCTCAACCAATGATTCGTTAAGCTATGTGATGATTCGTTAAGTCTTCTTTTTCCTCTGAGAATTGATTTTCCCATGTTTTGAAAGTTTGACCACGACTACTCCTGACGAGTTGTTAAGTAGTTTGATGACTCGTTGCTCCTTTCGTCAAGTCTCTTAGTACTTTGCTCCTGTTCTGGACTTCTGCTGACATTTGCACATGACGAGTCGTTAAGTCGTAGGACGACTCGTTTCTCGTATCGTCAAGTCTCTCATCACTTTGTTTACTTTCTGCTTCCAATTCCACGACACACATAATGGGTCATTGTTAGACTTGATGAGTCGTCCTGTCTATCCATCACAAACACTTCTAAAAGTCCATTCTCTTATTTCAAGGCCTTTTTCACATTGAACAAGAACATGTCATATCTATATAAATATACCTAGGATTAGCACATTTTCTTAGTTTTAAGCATTGAAAGTGCTGCAAAAACCACGACTCATCAACACTCTCAATTTAAAACTTTTGCATGTCCTTAGGCAAAGAAAAATAAAACTACACCGACGCTTTAACTAAAAGAAACCTAGGAGACTTACAACAGTCACAAAACACATGGCACAGATGATTTGAACTTTTCTAACCTCTCCTACATTATCATCCAAAAACCATCGTGCTTTCACAATGCTTCATATCATGACACAAAGGGATCAAGGAATATCATTCTATTATCAATTGTCAACCATGCATGGAGATCTATAACACTTACCCATACAAATAGCGATCAATGGTTTCACCCATGTTCCCTCACTATAAAGAAGTCCCAATCACTCACACACATAAATCAATACAATTCAAAATAGGGATTTTGTCAAGTACACTCACTCTCACAAAGAAGTTCATATAGGGCGCATACAAAATCATAGGCTTGCCCTTATTTTCTATACCTTAGCTGGTTGAATGTTTGGATTAAGGACTTTGTTAGTCTTGTAATGTAGGCTCGGGGATGGGTATGGTATATATGGGAATAGTGACTTAACTCTCCTTGACACTACACTACATTTGGTTCCACTTTTAACCTCTTTTCACTTTTATCCTTTTTTCCTTCTTTTTATTCAACTTTTAAGCTACGACTGCGGTCTTTTCCTTTCATTCATTGTCATTTTTTTAAATTCAAAATTTCATTCTTTTTCGCACTTAAGCACACCACATCTGCCTTTCTTTTTCATGACTCAACCATTTCAACCAATTTTTCTTACGCACCCCTATACTAGCCACCCTCAACTTAGTCAATTTGCCTGAGTTGAGGTACACAGTGTTCAAGGAGGGACCAGGGCAAAAACAGGTTTGTCTTAATTAAAGAGGGTAGGTGAATTGGCTAAACAGCAAAAAGAGTTCAATTAAATCTCAATATCAAGATCAAGGGGATATTTATTTTCATTTGGTAGGCCATTTGGGCTAAAGTGGACTTATTTGAACAATGGCTTATGATCATTTCCCGTCCAAACTATCTTAAAACCTTGGTATGACTAATCGGAATGTTCTAGATTTCACACACAACTGTTGAACTAAGTAAGCATCCCACGCTCACAATGCACATGACAACACTATTACTGCCAATTTCTAGTTCATGGACAGTCACGCAATGGCTATCACATTCACAATATCAATGCCATGTAAAGATCCACAAAGGTCATGAAATTAACACTAAGCTCATAACACATAAAAAAACTTTTGGAGGGGTGTCATCCAACAGATTCAACAAGTCAAAGTTTTGAAAAACTTGCCACTTTATTTGACTGGCCCAAATTCTCCTATTTTCCTTTTAATTAAAAGACAAAAAAAAGACAAAACACCAAAAATAAAATCTAAACATACCGGTACTACAGATAGAAACACCTAGGGAAAAGACACGCAGCAAGAAAAACCCTTGGGTTGATACACCCCCACACCCAATAAAAATGACATACAACACCCTCGTTGCATTAAAAATTATAGATCAAGGGATAAAGACATACCTGTGGCGACCTACATTCCTATGTCAGTCAGATCAGTGAGGGATGCAAATGCATCCCCAGTCTCATCTCCTACAGCACCGGTAGTACCAGTGCACTCTCTTGATCAATAGAGCTTGTACCCTCTCCATGAGCTCTAGCAGTATCAAACTATGCCCTCTCGGTATTCATCTATGGATAGCCTCATCACTACCTCCATATCACGTCTCTCTCTCTCTTCTGCTCTCCCAGTAGATCACAACCGTCATCCCCACTTGCCTCATCATGAGGCCTCTTTCATTTTTCCTCTGCCACAAGCTGCTCGGTGATGAAGTCAATCACTGGGGGAAATTGTAACACCCCAAAAGTCACTAAGACTAGACTCAAAACTAGTGAGTTGAGATATTTTAATGCCCCAGACTTTTGGGCTAAGTTTGGAATCGTTCTATATGTATGGATAGGTCTGAACCCAATGAATTCTATGGATTATAGGTGTTAATATCAATACCCAAGTGTTATAAGTGCAGTGGATGCAAATTAAGGTCATAAGGAACTTCTAGCACAAAGTTGAGTTGAGAGCCTTCTTATCGATTGAGTTTTCGTACACGTTCTAGTAAGGCTCAACTTATAACGATTATATATCCATTTTACAAAGTGTTTTTGGATGATTCAATATATCAAATTGAATTCCTTTGAGTATTATTTCCAACACATCTGACCTTGCATCAATCGGAGTTTGGAGTAAAAAGTTATGAGCATATTGGTGAAACTGCATCAGCATCACAGAACGATTCGTCAGGTGACTTAACAAGTCACCTAACGACTCGTTAAGTGACCCGTTAAGTCACCTCACGAATCGTTAAGTGAATCGTTAAGTGGTGAAATTTCATGGAAATCCTAGTAGACTTCACGGATTGGACTCACGACTTGTTCAGTACCTCACGAGTCGTGATGTCCCTCGTGAGGACTGGCAGGGTCCTTTTTCCTGTGAAATTTTAGGGGTGTTTTCATAAAATCATGCATTTCTAACTTCTAAACTACGTCATTTTGAGTATTATTTCGGACGTTTTTAAGGGTTTTTTCTAGTCTAATCTTTCATTCTCTCAAGATACCCTCTCAAACCCTTCTTCCTCCTCTTTCTCAAGGTTCAAGGATTCTTCAAGGAATTATTCAAAGACTTCAAGGTCAAGTTTAAGTGGGAGATTCTTTGAAGCAGGTATGCGGGTTTTTTTTCAACAAGGATATTATTCCATCCTTGTTCCCCAAAATATTTTATCAAAAGCCTAATTTTAATTTATTCTAGAAAATCATGACCTAGGGCTTTTAATTGATGGGTGATTTCTCCTATGTTTTCTTGAATTCTAAAACCCACTAGAATTATGAGCTGATTGTGATTATAAACTATTTGAACGACTTGAATTATGTGCTAGACGGTGAAAATGTATGATGTGAGAATGTTCTTCATGAAAGGTCTTGAATGATGATTGGGGTTTTATTATTGTTCAATAAAGTGAATCCATGACTCGCATCCATGTATGAAATATGTGAAGATTGTAAGAATTCCCTAAAATTAGAGTACACTATTTGATAAATATGTCGAGATGAGTCCTCATCTCCCGAACACGTGATTTATGTTTACATTTTCGTTATGTTTTAGTTTTTAGATTTTAGGAGTTAGATGGGGGCTTGTCCCAGCAACTCATCAGTTTTGTAGAAGGCTTTCAGACTTGTCTAGATAGATTTTCAGCGTTGTATCAAAGTGTTGTACGATTGTTCTTATGATTCCTTATTAGACTCTTGCAGTTAGCTCCCGCTCATTTATGTCGTTAGTTGTGCTATTATTAAGTGATATGCTATGATTACGCCATGGGTCGATTTGGAGCCTTTGGGGGTTCCTTGTTCCATGTTACGGCTAGGGTGTGAACTTGGGTCGTGACAGAAACTCCTTCTCAATCTCTTCCTTAACAACTGGAATCATTTCTTGTGGTATAATAGAGATCTACCATGCTAATAATTCTCTCAGCTCTTCTTGAAGGGAATTGACCTTGACATACCACCATGTCAGCTCTGGCACGTGTAGTTGTGGGAGGTGCTCATCCATCCGCCTCTCAAAAGCATCCAACCATCCGTGCCACATCCTAGAAAAGGACTCAAGATCCTTAGTCACCTAAGGTTTCACGTTCTACATTAGCTCTTTCACCTGAAGTACTGTGTTCGCCTGCTGCTTTTTTCTCTATCCAGCCTCCTATTCATGGCAGTGATAAACTCTTGTGAGATTGTGACTAGGTCGGCTGGTGAGTAACCAGGAGATGAAACTAGTGGTCTAGTCGCTGGAGTAGTAGATGACAATGCTGGGGAATTAGTGGTCATGGGCACAACTGTTGTAGTGGTGGTCTCAGGCCTACTACCTACCTTATGGGAAGCCGGAGTCTTTATCTCTAACTCAATGAACCCTGGAGTCTCAATCTGCGGACCCCTAGTCAATACCTCAGCGAGAATGGCAGCACTGGTGGATATGGCTATCTGACTCTTGGCTTTGGATACTAGGTTTGTGTCATCTCTGATTAGACCAATGTTGGTGATTTTGAGCACATAAACCACTTGATCAACCGTGGGCAACTTGGGACTTGAGACTCCCTACACAGCCTGGCCACCAAGCATGGAAATGGAATGCTCGTGCTGTAAGGATAGCTCTCTTCCAAATTTCCTCTGTGATGTACCTTAGGAAGTTTATCTCATATCCCTCCATGATATTGGCCAATAATGCAGCTCGATCTAGAGACAAGATATTATCATTGCTGGTTGTCCCTAAATGGTTCCATACTAGCGACCACCATAATATCACCTTGAAGTTCAGTGTCGCCTTTTTGATTTGCGACTCCTGACCTGTAAGCTATTCCAAAAATGTACCCTTAGTAGCGATGATTCGTGCCAATCATGTGTAATGCCTCTTTTTATCCTCAGCACTCGATCTCTTAATCTTAATCTTTTGCAGCTCACTTATTTGGTGATCAAACTCGACCGTGTTGGTTGGAGGCTCAAAATATGGTCCATACAACATACGCGAGATGGTGTGCTCGAATATGTCTACCGATGTCTTCTGCACCATCACTCTAGTCAAGGATGGAAGCTTTCTTCAATCTCAGCCCCCTGATTTTTTAGGGTAGTCGCATATGCTGTATAAAATTCTTGTCATTGAGCTATAGCTGCTGGAAGGTTCACTCAGCTAGCTGAACCTATACCTCTCAAATAGTTTCTGAATCTCCAACAGGTCTTTGATCCCCACAGTGACCATTCGTGGCTCCTCATATATGCTCCTCTTTGGGTTGCCCTTATTATTAGGGGAAATTTATCGATTATATATCACCCACATGCCCATCTATTTTACAAGCCTCTAGGTCTGTGTTCTTTATGCGGAGTGTGGAGAGGTGTCCGAAGTCTCGGTCTCATTATTGGCAGCACTTGAGCGCTTATTGGGGGTCTCACTTCCCTGTCTAGCACTGGACTCACCCCTAGCTACCACTTCAGCTGCTCCATCAGCTTACCCATCTTAGCAGGGCGCCTCTTCTAGTGCGGATGGAGGACAGTGCCAGAACAGGGTAATGCACTATTATCTTGTAAGTAGCAGGAAGTCTCTCTCGGTATGGTCACTGGTATTTACGAGTATTCCATCTTAATGTATATACATTGTTATACCTAGGGAATACTTTATCTTTCATGACTCTTTATGTTGTTTTTAGTTTTGGAGTTAGTACCAAAACCTTGTTAGACCCCTTCTCAGTCTCTACTCCTGTTGGTGAGTCAGTTTTAGCTCGGCGGTTATACAAAAATTGCCTTTTCACGATTCTTCTGAAGGTCACCTCAACTAACTTAGTGGAATTAGATATGACTGATTTCGTGTTATATTTAGTATGGATTGGTGACTTGCTTGTTATGCTTCAATCAATTATAGAACCTATACAATTGAGTTCCGATTTCTGGGTGAACCAGTCCTAGAGTGGAAGGGTAGTTCAATGGTGCCTATAGGTCGCTTTTTTTCCTACCTAAAGGCGAGGAAGAGGATCTCCGAGGGTTGTGTGTTCCATCTAGTTCGGATAAGGATGATATGTCCAAGACCCCGACTCTTCAGTTAGTTCCTGTTGTATGTGAGTATCCGGAGGTGATCCTAGATGATCTACCAGGAGTCCCTCCCAAGCGAGAGGTTGAATTTAGTATTGATCTTCTCCAAGATACACAATCCATATCCATTCCTCCTTACAGAATGGCTCTATCCGAGATAAAGGAGTTGAAAGAGCAGTTGAAGGATCTCTTAGGTAAGGGTTTCATCAGGCCTAGTAATTCCCCATGGGATGCTTTTGTTCTCTTTGTTTGGATGAAGGCTGGATCCCTTAGGATGTGCATTGACTATTGGTAGTTGAACAAGGTCACAATCAAGAATAAGTACCCCCTCCCCGGGATTGATGACCTATTTGACCATATTCAAGGTGCTAAATGATTTTTATGATAGACCTCAAATCCGGCTATCACTAGCTCAGAGTTAGAGAGAGTGACATTCCGAAGAAAGCCTTCAGGACTCGGTATGGTCACTATGAGTTCGTAGTTATGTATTTTGGACTAACGAATGCTCATGCAGCTTTTATGGACTTGATGAATAGAGTTTTCAAGAAGTATTTAGATATGTTCATGATTTTCTTTATAGATGATATTCTCATACACTCTTGGAGTGAGGATCAGCATGCCGTTTATTTGAGGATTATGTTGTAGACTCCCAAGGATTGCCAACTGTTTTCTAAATTCAGCAAGTGTGAGTTTTGGCTGAACTCAGTAGCATTCTTGGGTAATGTGGTGTCTAGTGAAGGTGTTCAGGTGGATTTATAAAACATAGAAGCAGTAAAGAATTGGCCTAGACTTGTCAGTCCTACAGATATTAGGAGCTTTTTAGGTTTAGCTGGCTACTACAAGAGGTTCGTAGAGGGATTTTCATCCATTATAGTACCATTGACTAAGTTGACCCAGAAAAAGNTCGAGCCTCTAAACACGGCAATCTAGCCTCACTGCAGCATTGTGAGCGAGGAGTTTAATTTTCTAGTCGCGGGCAATCAATTATGTTGTGGTTTACGGGAGAAGAGATTTCAGGAGTTTAAGACTCGACTCACTTCAGCCCCAGTATTGATCCTACCAGAGGGCACAAATGGTTTCTTTGTGTGTTGTGATGCCTCTAGGGTTGGTCTTGGTTGTGTATTGATGCAACATGATAAGGTCATTGCCTATGTCTCTAAACAGCTTAATCCTCATGAGAAGAATTATCCGACGCATGACCTGACTTGGTAGCTATAGTGTTTTCTTTGAAATTTGGAGGCACTATTTGTATGGGGTGCATGTGGATGTGTTCATGGACCACAAGAGCCTTCAGTACATGTTTACTCAGAAGGACCTGAATTTGCAGCAAAGGAGATGTTTAGAGATTCTCAAGGACTATGACATGAATGTCCCTTAGTAGGTTGTCCATGGAGAGTGTGTCTCATGTCGAGGATGGGAGAAAGAGGTTAGTGAAGGATGTCCATAGGCTTTCTCGTTTAGGGACTCACCTTACAAATGGATGGCGGTGTTATTGTTCAAAATGGTTTGGAATCTTCATTGGTGATGGAAGTTAAAGCTAAGAAAGATGAGGATTCTATCCTAGTAAAGTTGAAGGAAACAGTTCGGAATTAGAAGGTGGAGGTTTTCTCCGAAGGGGGAGATGGTGCACTCCGATGTCAGGGTCGATTGTGTGTTTCGACTGTAGATGACTTGAGAGAGTGGATGTTGAGCGAGGCTCATAGTTCTCAGTACTCTATCCATCCAGGTGCCACCAAGATGTATAGTGATCTACGGGAAGTCTATTGGTGGAATGGCATGAAGAAGGACATAGCGGAGTTTGTGGCTTAGTGTTCGATTGCCAACAGGTGAAGGTTGAGCATCAGAGACCTAGAGGCATGCTTCAGGACATTAGCATTCCTACTTGAATTGGGAAGAGATCAATATGGACTTCATTACAGGCTTGTCTCATACTCGCCGATAGTAAGACTCTATATGGGTTTGACCAAATTAGCCCATTTCCTACCAATCAAAACTACCGATTTAGCTAAGGATTATGCTAGATTGTACAATTGAGAGTTGGTTCAATCACATGTACTCTCTTTTCCCATCATCTCAAATAGGGGTACTTAGTTCACCTCTCAGTTTTGGAGGTCGTTTCAAAAGGGACTTGGTACATAAGTGAAGCTGAGCACAACTTTTCACCCGCAAAAAGATGGTTAGGCTGAGTGGACCATTCAAACTCTTGAGAACATTTTGAAAGCATGTGTGATTGATTTCAAGGGTTTTTGGGATGATCACTTTCCTCTCATCGAGTTTGCTTACAATAACAGTTATTACTCCAACATTCAGATGGATCCATTTGAGGCTCTTTATGGGTGGAGGTGTAGGTCACCTATTGGATGGTTTGAGGTAGGTGAGGCTATGTTGATAGGGCTAGATTCAGTTCATGAGGCTATGGAGAAAGTTTCAGTTATTAGAGGAAGGCTGAAAACAACTCAGAGTCATCAGAAATCTTATGCGGATGTTAGGCGGAGAGAGCTTGATTTTGAGGTTGGCGATTAAGTGTTTCTAAAGGTGTCTCCCATGAAGAGAGTTATGAGGTTCAGTAAGAAAGGGAAGCTTAGCCCCCAATGTGTTGGTCCTTATAGGATTTGGGGCGTAACAAACTTGGTATTAGAGCAACGTCATATCCTAGGGAAACTGCAAGTCATGTCTAGTAGAGTCTTATTTATAAATGTGTTGTGCACCGCATTTTAAGTAGGAGGCTACGAGGCATGATAGTATGGTAACCCCTGCTTCTCAGATTGTGCTATAGAGCAGAGTTGTATAGGGTTGAGTCCCTAGCTTTCGTTGTTGTGTCTATCTAGAATAATGTCTGACATAAGACAGTCTATAGTAAGTCACAAGTCAGATACAATAGCAGGAGAGGGTACCAACGAGGTGCCACAGATAGAGGACAACCCAGCCTGAGGGTGAAGGAGAGGCATTCTTTTCAATCTCCCCAGTATCCTCCCGGGGCATCAGGGACCTCATAAAGTAACAAACATGCTAGTACCGTCCCCAGATCTTCCTACACCCTCGGGTTAGGATGTCAGGAGTATAGTATATATATGATGGCTTATTTAATAGATATTCAGTATTAGACAGGAACAATAGTTAATGTTGGATTATCGGAATGGTATGAAAGATTGTGAAATTGTGAGACTCTTACTTTCAACCTTTTAGAGTTTGTTGAGTTTCGTACCTTAGCCCCGCTATAGAATGATAGGGTTATCTTCCGCCTCCCAGCCTTTTCTCAGTATAATAAGGACCGTAAGTATTGATGCTATGTTGCCAAGAGTTAATAGTAAAGGATGGCTAGATCTGTTGATTCCTGGGAGGATGTTAGAAAAGTGTTCGAGACCCTTAGAACTTAAATAAGCCACCTAGACCTTCACTACAGTAAAGATAAAAAAGACAGGTAATATTGCTAGGAGCACTCAAGTATGTGTGAGAGTCCATAAGCAATAGTCCCCAACAACAGTAAGGCTCAGGTCAGAAATAGGCTAATTCCACAGCAATGTGTTGATGACGATAGTGAATACCTGAAGAATAATGTCTATGGCCCCTAGTTTGTTATGTCGAAAGACAGAGAGATTATATGAGGGGAACCGTCCTGAGTGTTGGTCAGGACGATATAGGTTGGTAGACTTGGCCAGTAGTATCCTTGCCAGTACTGGGCATGGGGAATGAACCCCGGTTGTTAGCCTATAGAAGTAAGGGAAAGAAATGAACATCGAGCTCTAGAGGAGAGAAGAACCACCTTCAGGAGATAGCGGACTAATAGAGTTTTGAATCGCCACTGAATGTCAAGAAATAAGCATCAGGCTGAAATTCAAAGGATAGTGAGGTTGTAGCCTAGAATACTACAATATCCCACTAGTTGTGGAGGCGAAGAAGTGACAGTATGGAGACCCTAGCCTAGTGTATCTAGAGATAAGGCCCAGAAGAATGAGTCATCGGCCTTTGAGATAGTAGGGGACAGAGTCTTGAGACCAAAAGGTCGACTCTACATTCTAAATGTGGAAGGGCTTCGTCAGAATACCATATCAAGGTACACCATGTTCGTTATTCCCTCCGCCCTGGTTTGACGAGAATGCATTAGGTTATGAAAGAGATCTACTGGTGGCATAGGAAGAAGAAGGATATTAGGGAGTTGTGGCATAGAGCTCCACGAGCCAGTAAGGAGAGGTTGGACATCAGAAACCAGGAAGGCTAATCCAGGTTATAGCCATGCCTGTGTGAAAGTGGAAAGTAGAAAATATAAACATAGCTACAAGGTTACCTTGTACCAGGCGTAAACATGACCCCATTTGGGTCATTGTTAAAAGGCTAATGAGATTAACTTATTTCTTGCCGGTCAGAATTTGTTTCAGCTAAAGACTCGCTGAATTGCATACTAAAGAAATATTTTGGCTATATGGTGTCTCAGTGTCTATTAACTTTTGACAAAGGGGCACAACTCACAACTAGGTTTTGGAAAAGATGTTAGAACAGATTGGAACACAAGTTAATTTGAGTACGACTTCTCGTCCTCAAACAAATGGCCAAGTAGAGCACATGATTCAGACGCCCGGAGATTTGTTATGGGTGGAAAGTTAGGCCACCTATATGGTGACCTGAAGCAGGTAAATTAGGGGTAGTTGAACCGGGCATACTACATCAGTCTAAGGGAAAAAATTAAACTTATTAGAAGATGTGTACTGGCAGCCTAGGGTTGTCAGAAGTCCTATTCCAGTATATGGCATAGGGAGTTAGAGATTGAGGCAACGACAGGGTATTCCTGAAAAATTTTCCAATGAAGGGCTTTTTGAGATCTGACAAGAAGGGAAAGTCTAGCCCTAGATTCATCAAGCTGTACCGGATGCTCCGGAAGATTGGCCAAGTTCCTATGAGATAGAGTTGTCTTCAGGGCTAGGATCTATTCATCAATGTTATGGAAGTTCATAAGGGGCCTTTCTCGGGTTATCCCAGTCAAGGATGCTAGGGTCACAGAAGATCCATCCCATGAGGAGACTCCAATAGTTATATTAGATTGGCAAATCCATAGGGGCTATCTTGAGAACAAAAGTTGCAGCCAAGTAGAGTCTTATGGAGGTACAGAAAGGTAGAAGGAATTTCTTGGTAGCTAAGGATGACATGAGGTCTAAATATCCTTACTTATTCCAAACCTGACCCAGGTTATGCAGTTGAGGTAAGATTGTTGCTTAGTTGCTACTTCATTTCTTATACTATTAGTGGTGTTTGGTCATTCGCTTTAATGCTATGGAGTTATGTTGTGTTATTGCTTGCAGCATCTTATGAGACGCCCATGTTGGACTTTTCTGTGTTTTAGGGTTCCAGATAGTCCAGGTTACAGAGGAGACTCTGCCGAAATTTTTCCGAAAAAGATTACAGGAGCTGAGTCTCTTGAGTTTAAGATTACATTCGAGGACGAATGTTTCTAAGGGGGGGATTATGTTACACCCCGCAAGACATTAGAGATTAGTATACGGTGCGTGTGCTTGTGGTGAGTGGTTAGAGCATGGCACGTGCGGAGAAGTCTTGGTTGTAGGATGCATGAGCACGTTGTCAAGTGGGTCGGCAGGGAAGGATGAAGCCTGGCAGGGAAGACCTGCACGACGCGGCAGCCCTGTTGCGCGATGGCCCACGCGATGCAACAACCACTTGGTGCAGTGAGTTGTGCAACACGACAGCCCTCCGGCGCGATGGCCCATGCGACGAGCCCGACCACCACTACCATCAATATACATATTTAAGTTGGATTCATTTTTAATATTTCCCTAAATAGAGAGTTCGGGTGAGACAATAAGGTTACGAGGTTTTCATCAAATTTTCGCTAGATTACATCGTTAAACTCCGTTCATATGTAAATTTATCTTGGATAATGAGTCAGGCCTACAAGGAACGTCCTTTTTGAGTAATTTCTTGGAAACTCGCTTGGAGTACCGGAACCCCGCCGAGTAAAATTTTTCGGAATCACTTCTAATTGAGTCCTAAGCGATTACAAGTGATAGGTAACATTTATACCTTCTAAACTCTCAGTAATTTATAAGCTTTCGGCCGAATTGAATGATGTTTTATTTGTAGTTAATGTTTTTGAAAGATATTGTTATTGGTCGTTCTTATTGTTGAAAATAGCTATATTTTCTAAGCGTAAGGGCTACAATTTGGTGGAATCACTAGCTTTAGGTTGGAAACTATTTGGGTGAACGAAAGTCAGCAGTCGAGGTATGTTAAGGCTTATCTCTTCGGCAAGTTACTCTCGGCGTATAGTGATATGACCTATGCCCTCAAAAGTAGATAATGATCTTATATGTTGTGATTAGTTGCTACTAGTAGATAATGATTACGTATGTTGTGGTTCACTGCTATAAGACGTAATGAGATTATACNCCCCAAGGGAAAATGTATGTTCACTGTGACTAACGCTCGGAGCGTCATAGAGTACTCCCCCCCAATACATTTATTTACTGTTTTGAAGTATCCTGATGTTTTGATGTCATGCCAAGGCCTTAGAAGTTTATTGTTAGCTATTGGGCTTGACTTGGTAAGTTGGACAACTTAGGGCGTAACTGGGCATTATAACTTTCTGTTTGATGCCTATATATATAGTAAAGCTCGCCTAGGGGCTACTGGTGTACCTTGACGCCTCTAGGGCCAGAATCTGGATAGTGTGGTCTTACCTTCGAGTCAGTGGCACCAGGGTTGCCTAGTGAACGGAGCGACAACTTGCCATATGATTGGCTATTGTCAGTGACCGTTAGTCTCAGCTGACTTAGTGCTTGTCCTTTAGGTCGCTCAGGAAACCACCCCAATTGATAAAAGTCTGACAAACTAGTTGATACCCTAAGGAGGGAACTTCATTAGTAGCTAGATGTGGGGCCAATCCCCCAGGCGACTCTTATAGATGCTCAAGTACGTGTCACCACGCCGGACTAGGTCTAGATATACCTGCCTTCGAGGCTATAATCGCCTAGAGAAACCATATGAAATCTGAGTAGACTAAGTTAAGGTCTAAAGAGACTAGAACCACAATATCATAGTGTTACTCCCAGGCTAAGAGTTATTCCCAGGTGGCTAAGAGTTATAGTAAGCTGCCTGTAGAGAGTTAGGGCTGACTGCTTAGGAGCATATCCAATTAGTAGCAGCCCCACAGTTGTTCGAAGTGGAGGAACTAAGTAGTTGGTCATCTACGACCTTATTGTTCGCTTATAAGATATCATTGTGCTAGTATGACCTTCAGTACTACTCAGGCCACTCCATACCTCGCCCTATTCTGTCTAGACCGTTAGAGATTATAGTCACTGCCAAGATCCTATGGTCAGGTATAGGCACACGGGGTGTGCCTGTTGGCATCTATATAGACTATTCTAGAGATGAGTAGCGGTCACGTTAGGCTTAGAGGGCTAGATACGCCTTTTGAGTGGCTAGATTGTGACTTAAGTATAGGACATCGGTTGGGATTGCCCCACCTAGGATAGACTTTTGTTGACTAACTTCAGGGTTGCTAACTGTGTCATCACCTACGGGGCTATTGATCACTCAGAGGAGCTATATGATGTCACTCAGAGGAGCTATGTCATGTCCGATGGGACTATATTCAGGCTTATAAGGCCATACTTATGTCCATCCATGTATGGACCTTTTCTTATGCCGTACCAGCATTACTAACCCTCCGTTGAGACTTGTGTTCCTAGGGTGTAGTTACAGGAGCCCAATGGGCCTAAATACAGACCTAGAAGTTAGGTAGGCTGGCTATAGTTACCAGTAGAATCATAAGGACCTTGTTAGGGGTATATAGATTGGATTGTACTTGTCAGGGCTTATGGGGGCCCCGGTAGGTTATTTCTTTGTTGCTTGCTCCTTCCAGGCTTATGGGGGCCAAGTTAGGTTCTTATTTGTATACTTTCTTTCTAGATATAGCTTATGAATGTATAGTCGTGCAACTTCAGTTCTTATTAGTATAGTGGTTTATTAGGTGCAGGTTATGGATAAGAAAGCCTACAGGTTAACTTTTGTCCCTTCTTAATTTTCACTTTCATTTCTTTATAAGCTTCTATTTAGCCTTATTTATTGCCTTACATATTTGGTACATATTGTACTGACGCCCAACTATGGGGCGTTGCATACTTGCCTGCAGGTTTGGACAGACAAATTTTGAGATCTCCTAGCAGCTATTCAAAGTGAGCAGATTGGCCAACTCCTTTCATTCGGAGTTGTCAGGTTGTAGAGGTTTATCTGTCTTCTATTTGTATAGCATTTGGGTTGGTCAGGGCCTTGTCCCGACCAATATTTTCACTCCTAAAGGCTTTGCAGACTACAGTTTTCAGTTAGAAGTGTAGGGCCTATATGTGTTATGTATTGCATATTGGCCATGTGGCGCCTAGTTTAGCTTGTTAGTTAGCAGCCTTGTCGGCTATACCATGAATATGATTGCTTGCTTTCCCTCAGTTATAACTAGACAACATGGTGGTTTTGTCGGCCTGCATAGGATCCCTTTATTGTTATGTCGCTGGGTTAGCTGTTTTCTTTTTACAGGTTGTTATGGGGCCTTATCGGCCCAAAGTTGTGTTTACAGCAGAGATATAGTAGTTTGCTTTCTTGATTTTAAGTCACTGGTAGGAACCAAAGGTGCATATGCCCAGCCAAGTCAACCCAGGTCCCAGTGTGGCATTAGGTGCCAGTCATGCCTCCCAAGGTGGGGTGTGACAATGAATGTTCCCAAGGGGGAGATAATGTAAAAGCCCAAAAATCCCTAATATTAGACCCGAGGATTGAAATGAAGAAAATAGAAAAACCTACACTAGGTCATAGAATGAGTCATGGTGAGACTCGTTATGACCCGACCGGTCGTGGTGTGACCCCTTAAGTGTGCAGTGGTGGAGAAAATGTTGATTTTCAGTGTACTTCACAGATTGAGGAACGAGTCGTCAAGTCCCCTGATGACCTGTTAAGTGACTCGTTGAGTGAAAAAGATCAGAGAATGGAGAAGAGGTTCCCAGTGGAAATGGTTCAGGGGATGACCAGTCAAGTCTTCCAACAGGTCGTCCAATCCCTTGGGTTTGGCAGTGTGATTTTTCCTGTCGGATCATTAAGGGTGTTTTCATAATTCCTAAGTTCCTAACTCCTAAACTATGTCGTATTAAGCCTTCTAAAAGGTATTTTTAAGGGTTTTAGTCATCCTAAACCCTCATCTTACTCCAAACACCATTAAGTGAAGATCAAATCCCCTCAAGAGAAGCTAGGGTTCTTCATCAAATCTTCCTCAATTCCTTTGGATTTCTAATCAAGTCGATAATTCTTCAAGCCCATATACATAGGTTTATGAATGGGGGAAAATCATTCACCCTCATGAACAATTTCATCCCAATTCTATGATTCATGTCTTTAAGCATGTCAAATTGAATTCTAGGGTTATTACCCAATTTTCATGAAATCTTCCATGCTTTCTCTATGGGTATAATCCCTTCATGTTTTGATTGATGTTTCATGACTATTAGGTCTAATACCCCAAAAGTTCCTAAGACTAGGTTGGGGATTTGAAGTAAATGTCAACATAAAATCTGAAAGTTTTCTCTCAATACGACTCATTGTACGAGTCGTAAGGTGATTTTACGGGTTGTAGGATAACCCATGGTGGATAGAAAAAAGCTTACCCTACCAACCACGAGTCGTGGTGTGTGGTACGACTTGTGGTCATAAGTCATAGCCGGTCATCAGATTTTTCAGGTGCTAGTTGTACGAGTGGATGTACGATTCATAGTATAGAGTTATGAGTCATGATAGGTGATCGTGGAAATCTTTAGAGAGTTGTAGAAAATTGGAATGGCTAGTTACGGGAGCTAACCATGAGTCGTAGGAGGATTGTACGAATCGTGGTATGGGTCGTAGCAACTGGCAGTGCATTTTTTTCTGCGAAATTATTAAGGGTATTTTCATAAACTCTAAGCTCCTAAATCCTAAATTATGTCTTTTTAAGCCCTGAAAGGAATGTTTTAAGAGGGTTTAGCCTATGTCAATTCATTAGGCTTCCCATGCATGCAAAGTTTTGAATTCCCTTGGAAGATCAATCTAGAAATTCTGTCAATTCTTCCCCAATTCTTTTGGGCTTTCAAAGACAAGTTGAGAATCAATTTACCAAGGTATGTAGGGCTATAAATGAGAGTCTCCTTTCACTCTCATGCAGAGATTTCTCCTGAAGTTCATGAATTCAAGTCTCAATTCAAGTTTATGATCTTATAGGATTTTTAACCCAATTTTATGAAATCCTCTATGATATGTCTATGGGTCAATTTTCCTAGTGTTTCAAAGCATGTTTTAAGATTTATGGGCAGATTTTATATACAAGTTGATTATAAATTCATGATTTCAAATTTTAAAAAATTATGCCCTATTATACAAGTTTTATGAAAAGTCAAGTTTATGATTCATGATTTCAAGTATGATGAGATATCTAGCATGAATGAATGTTTATAAATTATACATATATGAATCCATGATTTTAACTTATGAAGTTTATTTTAAGTATGCATGATTTTAAGATTTTGGCAATCCCACACAAGTTATGTATGTTTTCATGATTTAACCAAGGCTAAAAAGATCAGCTTATCATATGTTTTGGAGTCAAAACTCCCATTACAGCTTATGATATGTCTTGGAGTCAAGACTCCCCATGTTTATATTTCAGACTATGCATGTGATTATGATTTCATCTTTGTTAAAAAATGATGGGAGCATTATGCATATTTTCGGGACTAGTGTCTATCACCGAGTAGGATTGGGGTTCCAAGGTTTCCCGATCTCAAAACTATGCGCCAATATAGGTTTATATATTTATTTGGGGCCTCTCAAGAGAGTCTTCCCCATCGGAAAGGGGCCTTTAGCTTGATACCGATATCATGGTAGCGTCCTTAGCCCTGACAAGGTTTTGGACATCTCTTCCCACTTGAGTGTGATAGTTGGGGAATCACGTAAGCTTTATTTTGATGGTGTTGGTTATGATGAGTCTCCAATTATTCTTTATGATTTCAGTTATTCATGTTCATGACTTATGATATTATGTTTTACAGCAGGTTTGACCTAATGATCAGTTTATAAGCTTTTTTTTTATGATTTCAGTTATGAGAAGTCATATGATTTCTATTTTTAGCTTTGGGTTATTCTATTCAGATATGACATTCAACTTACAACTATACATGTTTCTGATTCAGATTTTAGCATGCAGTCCTTACTCTCATGATCTTTTGAATTATGTTTATATGCATGACTTCAGTTAAAATTTACTCAGAATGTTTTACTTTACCTTGCATATTAAGTACATTCCAAGTACTGACCGCATACTCTATGTTGTATTATTTCATGATACAGGTCCGGACGATCAGACTCAGTTCCGCCATTAGTCAAAATTCTCGCAGTTTGACTTAGTTCCCTTAGTTGGTGAGTCCTCATCTTCTGAGGATCGTCAGCTTAGTGTTGGATTATGCTATTTCAGTTTCAGACTTTAGCGAGCTAGTTAGGGATGTTGTCTCATCATCTCATCAAATATGTTAGAGGCTTACTAAACATTATGTATTTTCAGCTTTGTCAAGTGTTGACTCTATTTTCGATAATCATGTTATTTAGACTTCCTCTTATAAAAGCTTTAGTTATCAGATTCCACTTTGATGTATGATCTTTAGTTTTTATATTTATGTCATAGATCGATTTGGAGCCATTCCTAGTTCCAGGTCCCTTGTCTCGATCCAGGGTCCCATATCGGGTTGTGACAAACTTGGAATTAGAGAAAATGTTTTAGAGTGTCCCAGCTCAGGTCGTGACAAATTTGGTATCAGAGCAAAAGGTTTAGAGTGTCCTAGGATATTTAAAATCCACGTTGAGTAGAGTCTTTTCCATGGGTGTGAAGCGCACCACACTTATGGGGGAGAGATGTTTTAGGAAATTTCCATTCTTTCATGATCTAAGTCGTGCGATAAAGTATCTCTCTATCCTTCTAACTCGTGCTATATACGTTTGTAGAAATATGCCTCCATGTTGAGTGAATGGAAGAAGGAATGAAAATGGACACGGGCATCATCAAGCCCCACCGACACCAGCAGATCCTATGCCCGAGTAGGTCACTCATGCCGAGTTTAGAGCAGCATTTTAGATGTTGGCACTGGCAATGACCGCTCAAGTCAATCAGCAGGCAATGGCTCATGTTCCTCAGAATGGGTACATAGCCTATATCCATTCCTCCTTACATAATGGCTCCGGTCGAACTAAAGGAGTTCAAAGAGTAGTTGAAAGATATCATAGATAAGGGTTTCATCAGGCCTAGTAAATCCCCGTGGGGTGCACCAGTTCTCTTTTTTCAGAAGAAGGATGGTACACTTAGAATATGCATCGATTATTGATAGTTGAACAAGGTCACAATCAAGAACAAGTATACCCTTCCTAGGATTGATGAACTGTTTGTCCAACTTCAAGGTGCTAAGTTCTTCTCAAAGATAGACCTCAGATCCGACTATCATCAGCTCAGAGTTAGAGAGAGACATTCCGAAGATAGCCTTCAGGACTCGATATGGTCACTATGAGTTCATAGTCACTATGGAATTGATGAACAGAGTTTTCAAGAAGTATTTAGATATGTTCATAATTATCTTCATAGATGATATTCTCATATACTCAAGAGCAGGAGGAGCATGCCGCTCATTTGAGGATTGTGTTGCAGACTCTCAAGGATTGCCAGCTATTTGCTAAATTCAGTAAGTGTGAGTTTTGGTTGAATTCAGTATCACTTTTGGGTCATGTGGTGTTAAGAGAGGGTGTGCAAGTGGACTCTCAAAAAATAGAGGAGGTGAAGAGTTTGCCTAGACCAGTTAGCCCTTCAGATATCATGAGCTTCTTGGGTTTAGCTGGATATTACAGGAGGTTTGTTGAGGGATCTCGTCCATCCCAACACTGTTGACTAAGTGACCTAGAAGAAGGTCAAATTTCAGTGGTCGGATATTTGTGAGAAGATTTTTCAGGAGTTAAAGACTCGACTCACTTCAACCCCAGTATTGACTCTACTAGAGGGCACGAATGGATTTGTGGTGTATTGTTATGCCTTAAGGGTTTTTCTTAGTTGTGTGTTAATGCAGCATGATAAATTCATTGCATATGCCTCTAGACAACTTAAGACTCACGAGAAGAATTACCCGACCCATGACCTAGAGTTGGAAATCGTGATGTTTGCATTGAAGATTTGGAGGCACTGCTTGTATGGGGTGAATATGAATGTGTTCATGGACCACAAGAGCCTTCAGTATGTGTTCACTCAAAAGGACCTGAATCTGCATCAAAGGAGGTGGTTAGAGCTTCTCAAATACTACGACATGAGTGTTCTTTATCATCCGGGCAAGGCTAATCTAGTGGATGATGCCATTAGTAGGATTTCCATGGAGAGTTTGTCTCATGTTGAGGATGGGAAGAAGGAGTTGGCAAAGGATTTTCATAGGCTTGCTCGTTTAGGGGCTTGCGTTGTTGACTCAATAGATGGTGGTGTTATTATTCAGAATGGGTTAGAATCTTCATTGGTGACCGAGGATAAGGCTAGGAAATATGAGGATCCTATCTGGGTAAAGCTAAAGGAAGCTGTCTAGAATCAGAAGGTGGCGGTCTTCTCCTAAGGGGGAGATGGTGTACTTCGTTATCAGGGTCATTTATGTGTTTCAAATGTTGATGACTTGAGGGAGCGGATGTTAGGGGAGGCTAATGGGTGTCGTTATTCTATTTACCCAGGTGCCAACAAGATGTACCATGACCTACGAGAGGTCTATTGGTGGAAGGGCATGAAGAAGGACATAGCGGAGTTCGTGGATAAGTGCCCAAATTTTCAACAAGTGAAAGTTGAGATTAGAGACCTAAAAGTATGCTACAAGACATTAGTATCCCTACATGGAAGTGGGAAGAGATCAATATGAACTTCATCATAGGATTGCCTCATACACGTCGACAGTATGACTTTATTTGGATAATTTTAGATAGGTTGACCAAGGCTACACATTTCCTACCGATCAAGACTACCAATTTAGCTGAGGATTATGCTAGATTATAAATTTGGGAGTTAGTTTGGTTTCACGGAGTTCCCTTGTCCATCATCTTAGATAGAGGTACTCATTTTACCTCTCAGTTTTTAGGATCGTTTCAGAAAGGACTTGGTACTCAGATCAAGATTAGCACGACTTTTCATCTGCAGACAGATGGTCAGGCTGAGCGGACCATTCAGACTCTTGAGGATATGTTGAGAGCGTGTGTGATTTATTTCAAGGACAGTTGGGATGATCATTTGTCTCTCATTGAGTGTGAATATAACAACAGTTACCACTCCAACATTCAAATGGCTCCATTTGAGGCTCTTTATGGGTAGAGGTGTAGATCACCTATTAGATGATTTGAGGTAGGTGAGGCTACATTGATAGGTCCAGATTTAGTTTATGAGGCCATGGAAAATGTTCATCTTATTAGAGATAGGCTGAAAATGGCTCAGAGTCGACAGAAATCGTATGCTGATATGAAGAGGAGAGAACTTGAGTTTGAGGTTGACGATTGGGCATTTCTGAAGGTGTCTCCCATGAAGGGAGTTATGAGGTTTGGAAAGAAATGGAATCTAAGTCCCCGATATGCTGGTCCTTACAGTATTTTGAGGTGAGTGGGAAAAGTGGCGTATAAGTTTGATCTACCAGTGGAATTTGCTTCGATACATCTAGTTTTTCATGTATCTCTATTGAATAAATACATTGGTGACCCAACCTTAGTTGTCTCGGTGGAGAACATAGGTCTTAAGGATGGCCTTACCTATGAGGAGGTTCTGATTGGATCATTGATCGTTAGCTTCAAAAGTTGAGAAACAAAGAGGTAGCTTCAGTGAAGGTTTTGTGGAGGAATCAGTTTATAGAGGGAGCTACATGGGAAACTGAAGTAGATATGATGGCTAGATACCCGCATCTTTTTCCTTCCGGCTCAGTTCCAACATGAGGTATCAGTTTCCTCCTTGGTATTCTATTCAGTTTCATGTCAAGTTCATGTCTCTTAGTTCTTTTCATGTTTTACCATGTATGTATGATTTATGAATTTAGTTCAATCATGTATTTTAACCCGGAGTCAGTCACTCCATCAGTTTTCAGCTTCAGAAGTTTAGTATTTGGGATTGCAGTTCCTTTTCCCCAGCCTTTTAGTATTCTTAATCTACGTTCGAGGATGAATTTTTTCAATGGGGAGATATTGTAATACCCTAAAAGTTTCTAAGACTAGGTTCAGGATTTGAAGTATGTGTTAGCAGAAAATCTAAAAGTTTTCTCCTAGTACAACTCATTGTACGAGTCACAAGGTGATTGTACGGGTCGTAGGATGACCCTTGGTGGAGAGCCAGAAGTTCACCCTCCCAACCACGAGTCGTGGTGTGTGGGTATGACTCATGGTTAGAAGTCGTAGCAGGTCATTGGATTTTTTCAGGTGCTAGTGCTACGAGTGGTTGTATGATTCATAGTATAGAGTTATGGATTGTGATAGGCGATCATGGAAATCTTCAAAGAGTTGGAGAAAATTGGAATGGCTAGTTACGGGAGCTAACCACGAGTCATAGGAGGATTGTACGACTCGTGGTATGGGTCATAGCAACTGGCAGTGCAGTTTTTCCTGCGAAATCATTAAGGGTATTTTCGTAAATTCTAAGCTCCTAAGTCCTAAACTACGTATTTTAAGCCTTGAAAGGAGTGTTTTAAAAGGGTTTAGCCTATGTCAAGTCATTAAGCTTTCCCATGCATGCAAAGTTTTAAATTCCCTTAGTAGATCAATTTAGAAATTCTAGAAATTCTTCCCCAATTCTTTTGGGCTTTCAAAGACAAGTTGAGAATTAGTTTACCCAGGTATGCAGGGCTATGAATGAGAGTCTCCTTTCATTCTCATGCCCAAATTTTTCCTGAAGTTCATGAATTCAAGTATTAATTCAAGTTTATGATCATATTGGGTTTTAAACCCAATTTTATAAAATTTTCTATGATATGTCTATGGATCAATTCCCCTCATGTTTCAAAGAATGTTTTAAGATTTATGGGCAGATTTTATATATAAATTAATTATAAATTCATGATTTTAAGTTTTAGAAAATTATGCCCAATTTATACAAGTTTTATGAAAAGTCAAGTTTATGATTCATGATTTCAAGTATGATGATATCTAGAATGAATGAATGTTTACAAATTATCCATGTATGAATCCAAGATTTTGACTTATGAAGTTCATTTCAAGTATGCATAATTTTAAGATTTGGGCAAGCCCACACAAATTAAGTATGTTTTCATGATTTAGCTAAGGCTAATAAGATCAACTTATTATATGTTTTGAGGTCAAGACTCCCACTACCGCTTATGATATGTTTTGGAGTCGAGACTCCCCATGTTTAGATTTCAGACTATGCATGTGATTATGATTTCAGCTTTGTTAAAAAATAATGGGAGCATTGTGCATATCTTTGGGAGTAGTGTCCAACACCGAGTACGCTTGGGGTTTCAAGGTTCCCCGATGTTAGAACTACGCGCCAACGTAGGTTTATATATTTATTTGGGGCCTCTCAAAAGAGTCTTCCCTACTCACAAGGGTCCTTCATCTTGATATTGACATGATGGTAGCGTCCTTACTCCTTCAAGGTTTTGGACGGCTCTTCCCACTTGAGTGTGATAGTTGGGGAATCATGTAAGCTCTATCTTGATGGTGTCGGTTATGATGAGTCTCCCATTGTTCCTTATGATTTAAGTTATTCATGTTCATGACTTATGATATTATATTTTACAACAGGTTTGACCCAATGATCAATTTATGAGCTTTTACTTATGATTTCAGTTATAACAAGTTATATGATTTCTATTTTTAGCTTTGGGTCTTTATATTTAGATATGATATTCATCTTATGACTATCCATGTTTTAGATTCATATTTCAGCTGCAGTCCTTTCTCTCATGATCTTATGAATTATGTTTATATGGATGACTCAGTTAACATTTACTCAATATGTTTTACTTACCTTGCATATTCAGTACATTTCAAGTACTGACCGCATACTCTATGTTGTATTATTTTATGATACCGGTCCGGACGATCAGACCTATAAAGTGGAATCTAGCCCTAGTCCTTGAATGTAAAAACAAAGCTAGAATCTTGCAATAGTGATTAAATATCGAAATTTGCTTGATTCTTTCAGGGTTGGGGATTCTTATATTGTTAGTTTGGTACTGAAATTTCAGTTAGAGATAGGTCAGTTTAGCTCTAGTCAAAATGTTAGAATACTCAGTGTTAGTAAGAAATGTCAGCTGATCAGTTTGACTATAGAAACTCTTGAGGTGTTAGTAGTGCTTCCCAGTTATCAGAATTAGACTCGGTATCAGTTTTAGTGGTTCTTTAGGCAGTCATGAAACTTTCAGATAAGCAGCTCTGACCAGCCTTAGGACCGCAGCTGCATATTACAGTTTGTTCTTTAGACGGTTATGACGCTCATAGATAAGCAACTCTAACAAATCTAAGAACCCAGTTACATAATTCGGTCCGATAACACTCTCAGGGTGTTTCCAGACAGGTATCCCTGACTTAGTCATGGCCCCAATTTCGAGTTATCATCTTAGTAGTCAGTCTAGGACTATCCAGTGGGAGTAGGACTTAACACCGAGCGGGCCGAGGTTCCAACGCACCTAGGTTCCCAGAGCTATGTTGCCACTGTAGGATATATTTTTATTAGCCTCATGGTTCGAGACCTGTGATCATCCAGTTCATTCCTTTATACCCTGGAAAGGTATATTTGATCTTACCGGTGGGGTGTATACATCGGACTCCATGTCTAGCTCACGCGATTATATGTCGGTTATAGACTTTCCCACTAGTCAGCTCAGTTCAGTCTCAGATTAGTCAGTTCAGTACAGTATATAAGATTAGTACCTCAGATTTAGGGAATGTCCTTGACCATCAGACAGGGTCATTTATACTATCTCAGTTATTATAGTTATTTAGTTCAGTAGTTTCAGTTGGTCGTTGCATGTCTTTTTAGTTCAACATTTTTATTCCTTGTGTATGGTTTCTCTCACTTACTTAGTACATTCAAAGTACCGACGCATACCTTTTATGTTGTATCATTTTATGATACAGTTGCAGGTTCTCAGACAGCACCATTAGCCAACCCAGCTCAGACTTTCCCGGCGGCATCAGTGGTGAGTCCTCATATTTCGAGGATGAAGATTATTTTTTTTCAGTTTTGTTTCTTGTATTTAAACTTGAAGTTAGCTAGGGGCTTGTCCCAGTAATTCATTAGTTGTAGTTGACTTTCAGACACAGATCTGGTTTTAGACTTTCAGTTTTGTTTAGGTGTTTTTTAAAAACTTTATG
>JACEIK010007750.1:10908-25557 GCA_018107945.1 Datura stramonium
TTCTAATTTCAACTAATTTATTTAAAGTCTAGCCATTTTTTGCCTAAATTTTATCAATTTTAACTTTTTTTAAAACCAAATCTGACCACTTTTTAAAATCCAATTCAATTTCAATTAATTTCTACCCATTCACCCAACACGTGACCCGCCTAATAGCCCATGACCCGACCCAAAATCTAAGATTAAATCCTAGTTGTTTATCTCATTTGATCCTACGGTGCATAATAAACACTACTTTTGTTTCCTTTAATATCCTATACCCCCAAACCCTAAAAACATTCTCCATTTTCCCCTCTACCAAAACCACCGCCGCATCTCCTTCTCCTCTTTTCCTCTCACCGACGCCACCACCCTCACCTCTCTCTTTCATCTTGTTCTCCGGCTGTCACTAAAAAGCCGCTGCACCCCAATCCACTCTCTCCCTCTTCCTTCTTTCCTCCTCTCTCTTTCACCCGTGAACCATCACCTCTCATTCGTCTCCCTTACTTTCGGCCACCATCGGCTATTAAAACACCATTGTGAGACCAGACCACCGACACGACACCACCGGACCTCCAGCACCACAAACACCACTCCCTGTCTTCTCACTTTTCCTCATACCGCCACCTTCCCTTCTCCGACGAACTCTGTCCAGTGAACTCTTTAAAAATTTTGAGTATTCTTGGGTCTTATGATACGGGCTTGAATCTTTGTAATTCAAATTTGTTTGCACGAGTATTTTGTGAAAATCAAATAACTTGCAACTTATGGATTCCCGAATTTATGTTTGTACGTATGCATTTGCCGTATTACTTGTTAAACAGGTTATTCCTTTTGGGATGAAGAGTGGCCGGGGACAGGAAGAATTACATATTTGTCCTTTAATTTAATTTTTATGTTTGTATTTAATTTGTTATATTCTTTAATTTTATAATAATTGTAAAACGCTGATAATAGTGAAAAGGGGGGTTCATGGGTGCGGCGATTATTTTCTTTATTGTTATTTTTTTAAAGTTACTACTCACATAGAAAGCATGCCTATAGTAATAACTCATAATAATTAGAAATCATGCTCATAGGAATTAACACAATAATGTAGGCGCCGATTAAATACTGCCATAAATTCTGTAGAATTTTATATGATCGCGTGTGTGCAAATAGGTAAAAATCCTCATATAAGTATTTATTTGCAAATTTGTTTCTTTGAAATTAATACGTGATAAAAGAACTATTTGGTAACATGTTTATAGGACTCAATCTTTCAGATTGATTCACATAATCATGAAACCCAATTCGATTTATTTTCTCAATCAGAAAATCATGCCCGATTTATTTGTTTTAATATGATTCTTCTTCTACTACCATAACTTCAATAGATATCATGTCTTTAGGTCCTTAATTTGAAGTGTGTTTTATGTTTAAACTTCTTCAACACTGCCTGTAGTTATCAGAACAGATCTAAATGCTTTACTATAAATTATGCGTATAGGAGTTAACTAATGCGTGCAAGATCTTCTTCTTATTCAGCATAGAAATCATGCCTATAAGTTAAGATATTAATTTGTTTAAATCATACTTCTTGTTTAACTGTCACATTATGTTCATCTATTTCAGACTGCCATTTCTTTACATTAAATTTCGTTTTCACTGATCATCATGTACTATTTCTAACCATGAATGAAGTCGGACATCTTGTTTAAAGGTCATATTTTACTTGCACCCATTTAGAAGTCATAGGTTTGACACAGAGGCCTATTTGAAACCTTTATATGCCAGTTGGTTTAATTACTATTTGTCTGACATTAATCGCCCTAACAGTCTTAGGATTTTAGATCTCAAAAATCCAAAATAGTTGTCCAATGCCTCTTGGACATTAAGATTGGGACGGGTAGGCAAATGTTTAGGGTGTTAGTTTTCCTTCACCTAGAGCGTTTTAGGACTAACAATCAATTAATTAAGTGGGTAGAGTTGCACGGGGTGATCCCATTAGATTAAAATAACCCCTCCTTTAATTGCAGAACTACATCTGGCCTGATTCACTTTGAGATACGTAGACGCCTTTTCGAGGTTCGGCCCTATGTTTGCAAATTTTCTTTATTTGTTGATTATGTTTTCTTCACCAACTTTCATTGTATGCCCTAATAAATTTGTAGCCGTCATATTTTTGATTTTCAATTACTTGATCACTATTGTATGAAATTCCTTTTTTAGTTATTAAGTGTACATTGCTATAATTTTTAATAATAATAATCTCTAGAAGCATATGTTGTATTGAGAACTTCTTTCTTCTCGCTTGTTTGTAAATTCTTTTATTTATCTTTTCATTTTTAATATAGTTTAAATTTAAATAATGTAAGTTAAAAGAAATCCTCGTTTTCTCGCTAGTTAATTCCCCACATATTAATGAATCTGGCCGAGAATCACATTTGTAAACCTCGAAAGGTGCTTAACACCTTCCTTTCGAGGTAATTTAAGTCTTTGCTCAAATTTGGTGACGTAGGTTATGTAAACAGATTTTTGTGTAATTTAATTTAGTACAGTGTACTAACGCACCATAACTCGTTAGGTGGAGACTCTTCATTCACTTAAATCCTTTAAGAGTTGTCACATGTTGAGCCCCGCTTTTCGCAAGAAAAATGGGGCGCGATAGCATGGCGACTTTGCTGAGAATTTTAGATTTTATCCACAACGTGTTCGTTTTATGTGGGGCTTTATTTGAGTTTTGATTTTTAAAAAAAATCCTTTCTTTAAATTTTTAACAGTAGGTTTAAATCCTTTCCCTTTTATTAATTTCTATAATAATTTATTCGCTTTCTTATAAGTTTTTTACATGAAGTTACTAACATTTTCTTTCTTTTGTTGTTCATTTCATTGTCTATTATTCCTTTATGTCTTGTAATGTGTAACGATTATTTATTTGTATAAATTGCTAAGTATTTTATTATATAAATTGTCATACCGCTCATACTTTCCCCCACTTGGGAACTTCTCACCATCACACACTTGACAACGGTTGCGTGGTTTCACGGTCGTTCACTATTAAAATACCTTCCGAGGAATGCCTTATGATTTGGTCGATCAGTGGTGCGTCGATGGTCATAAGCTTCTTCACTCTCAAGTTGTCCGCTTGAGGGAACCGTGTCATACCCACTCTTGTTCCTAGATCTTGACCGTGTACGCCTTTAGTAAGGTATACATATTATAAACTTAAAAAATCGCGATGTCCATGGCACATCAAGATTAATAGGAAAACCTTGCCCTGAGTCTTACAGGGTTTTAAAATCTCGAGGAAGACGATCCATAAATTATGTGCATTTTGAGAGAGAACATGTTTAAGTAATGTCATTTTGCTCCCGGGTGGGTAGGTTAGTTTAACCTTCTTTGTAATGCAGGTATAATGAGCCTCCCTACATCCTATCCAAGGTTTAGCATGGTTTGGTGCATGCCCGTGGGAATGAGATCATGGTGGGTTGATTTAGGAGAATACAGTCAAAATGAGGTAAGGAAAGTGTTGGGACACTTACCTTCTCTCATACAAGTTACTCCGTATTGAGAACTTATCGAAGCGGCCACCACATTTTGGGATGATAAAATGGTTATTTTCAGATTTGGTAACATTGAAATGACGCCATTATTGGAAGAAATCGAAGGATATGTAGAAAATGTGAGCCTGTTACGGAGGAACAAGAAATGGGAAAAGGATGAAATGATTATACCAAACATGTCACCTTGGAAGACGTGCATGACAAATTGTGGTTGCAAGGTAGAAAAATGATGTCCTACACAATGAAGGGAAGGATGCCGGGGACTTATATGCTCAACAGGTTTGGTCACAATTCGTCTCGCGAGATCTACGAAATAGACAGTCCTGATCTGGATTTGTGGATCAGCAAAAGAATATTTGCATTCATTGTTTACTTTTTGGGAATGGTAGTCTTTCTATGAGGAGCTGAGGAAGACATTGATATTCTTCTTTTTTCAGTCGCTCATGCCTTGTGCAAAGGCATTGACAAAGGATCTTGTACAATTGTCCCAATGATTGTGGCCGACATCTATCAAGCCTTGGGAAAATGCAAAAATGGGTTCAAACATTTTGAAGGATGTAGTATGCTGCTTCAACTTTGGCTTATTGAACATCTTCAAAAGATGTGTAGCAATCCAACCATACCTCGACCTACAGAAACCGATCACATTGCCACTCATTATTACAGGGTCAATATGGGTGTTAAGCCGATAAAAAGGCCTGATGAGGTGGAAAAATAGGGTCGAATGTTGAGTAATTTGACAGAAGACTCTGTGCAATGGATGTTTGATTGGTTTCTGAGATCTAATTTCGTGGTATATATCAAGTCTCAGTATTATTGATTTTAATAGGACTCCGAGGTCTTCAACCGTACTCTCCAATACAGATAATGCTTCAGGCTGGAAGGATGCAAATAATACCCAGGGTTGCCTACATGGATGCATACCAAGTGGATTACAAGGACAATTTTGTTCCATATATTGCAAAAGCGTGGAACGAAAAGATCTACCTCGATGAGAAGAGCATAGAGGAAGACCGATATTAGGTAGGCTACATAACAGGATACATCGAGTTGCTACATGACAACTGGGATGGTACTGCAATATCAAGTGTTAAACGAGGCAAGCATGTGGAGGATAAGGAAACCCAAGCACATACTCTCTACCGACGTCTCAAAAGAAAGGTTCAAGATTCTGAGACTGTCCACCGGCAATTGCATGAAGACAACGCCAAAGAAATAACTGAACTGGGTAAAGAATTGGAACATTGGAGAAATCGTACCATGGGTTTAGAAGAAAGGATACAAGAGCTACGCGATGAATTCAGCAAACATGGAGGAGAATGTCTGAGTGAGAAGACATTGGGGAACGATTGAGCACTGACTTATCTCCTGTCCAGTCGGCATCGTGATAAAGTGCTAAAAGACCCAAAGAAAGCAGACCCCGACAAAGAAGTTTTTAAGATTTAGTTTAATGCTCTTTTCTTTAGTCGTTTTATTATATTTGCAACAATTTTATCTTAATAAAGTTTCATTTCCTTTTGGGGTTTATTTTGGGAGCAAAATGACAATACGTAATGGCATGCTTCTCTCTCAAACTCATTAGGCCTACCTTTGGCATAAAAGAGGCTCTAAAACTAGGAAATGCGTCAAAGTGTTTATTATTTGTTTGATCTTTACTTTAAGAAACATGATTTCTAACCTCTTTTACTAACTTTGGCTTTGTTTGTTTCTTGTTTTATTTTTCCCCTTTCCCAAAGGTTGATCTGTGCAAATCTGGCCTATTACACAAGGTCCAAAGGGGCTCCTCCTTCTCTTCCTCCCACTCCTAGATGCAACAACAAAGGGAAGAATAAAATGGATGAGCATCACAGCACCACAGATAAGAGTGGTAACAATACATCTAGGGATGAAAGAGAGAATTTCGAAGGGGTCTGCCCTCCAGGTTATAACAAGGTGATAATGAGGCTCGACCAAATCTTTGAGCTTCAATAAGAGTTAGAAAAAGTTCGCAGTTTAAACAACCAGGCAACATCGTTCGGGGTCCAAGCTGACGCCTCAACCTCAAAAGAACTGGCCAACCTCCCTATTTCTTCACAACCCGCAACTCCACCACAAGACACCCCACCCCAATATTACCAATACCCGCCATACACATATCCAAACCCACCAACTCCCACTACCTCCCAGTACCCATCACCAACCCAAGAAATACATTCCCCGACTAACATAAATGCAACTTATTCCCGCACCCATGTCAATCCGATCTATGTGGAGACGACACCTGTGACTCACCACCCGGAGGAATCTGAGCCTTCAGAGAAGGATAGGCTAATTCAAACTCTCGCAGAAGAGTTAATAAAGATGAACAGTAGACTGCAAAGTGTTGAAGGCACCAAGAGAATAACGGGTCTAGATTATGAAGACCTGTGCATACACCTTAATGTCGAGCTACCGGAGGGGTACAAACCTCCCAAGTTCGAATTATTTACTGGGACCGGTGATCCAAGGGCACACCTGAGATTATATTGTGACAAGCTAGTAGGAGTGAGACGAAATGAGAAGATAAGGTTGAAATTGTTCATGAGAAGTTTGTCCGGTGATGCTCTTAGCTGGTATGTAGAGAAGAACCCGAAGAAGTGGTTTACCTGAGCAGAGATGGCAACAGCCTTTGCGGAGCATTTTGGGTTCAATACAGAAAATGCACCTGATTTGCATTACATCCAAAACTTGAAGAGGAAGCCAACTGAAACTTTCAGAGAATTTGCGACTCATTGGAGGACTGAGGCCGCAGAGTGCGACCCCTAATAGAGTAGGTATAGATGAAAGACATTTTCATGCGAACTCTAGATCCGCAAGTTTATAAAAGATTGATGTTGGTTAGTGAGAAAAGTTTTGCATAGATCATCAAATTGGGTAAGAAGATTGAGAACGGTATCAAGGGTGGTACCATTATCAATTTGAATGCATTGCAAACTGCTAACATAGCCTTGCAGTCCGGGGCTACTTTAGAAAGCCACAAGAAGAAGGAAGTTGACACTGTTATGATGGCCCAAGGGCCGAAGAATTATGTTTGCAGACCCCAGACTCCACCCCCACACTACCAAATTCCAACCCCACTTTACCAAACTCCACCTCCACCATATCAAGCTCCATCACCATAGTACCAAACTCTATCACCATACCAAACTCCACATTCTTACCAAGCACCATATCAAACTCCCCCTCCGACCCATTTCCAAACCCCTCCTTCACATTACCAAGCTCCTACTTATCCCATCTATAACACACAACCTTCTATCCGCAACCTTCTTATCCATAACCTTCTTATCCACGACCTTCTTCCTCATCAAGCTAGAGGCCTAGAGCCCACTTTGAAAGGAGGCCGACAAAAACTTATACCCGTTAGCATAACCGATCGATCAACTATATATGAGGCTGAAAGAATCTGGTTACATTGAGCCTATTCCTTCCCTCCCGGTCGATACCCAAGCTAAATGGTATGACTACAACAAAGTGTGTATGTACCATTCGGGCATGAGGGGGGGGGGCATACTACAGAGTCCTGCAGATCCTTGAAGGATAAGATACAGAAACTGATTGATACAAAGGTCATTCACCTCAAAGACCCGACATCGAACGTAACAAGTAATCCTCTGCCAAACCACCAAGTGAATATTATTTCTTGTGATGAGGTTGAAGATTTATCGAATACCATTAGGGTAATCGAGCACAAAGCAGGTTCTTTTTTAGACTCATCCATGACAGTGCAGAGACGTACTCCATTCGAGGTTGAGGTAGCTACACCAAGGCCTCCATTTACAGTGGTAAGAGCTGCTCCTACTTCATACAAAACGGGGCCTTGAAGCTACGAGGAAAATTCCCCACGAGGAGCAAAAGTGCTGGAAGCATATGCAACATAAGGAATGACTCGGTCTAGACGGGTATACACTCCCGACATTCTGGCTCAAGGAGCCGAAAAAGGAAAACAACCGGTGGCAGAGGTTGAAAATAATAGTATTTGGAAGAAGGTGCATGCAAAGGAATACTCCGTGATAGAGCAGTTGAGCAAAACCCCGGTCTAGATTTCCATTTTGTCCTTTTTGCAAAGCTCTGATCAACACCAAAATACTTTGATGAAGGTGCTAGGTGAAGCTTATATTCCCGCAAGTATATCTAGCAGCAAAGTGGCCCACATGGTGGGACAAGTATTTAAAGCCCAAAAGATCTCATTCCATGAAGATGAATTGCCTGTGGAAGGTGTGGCTCATAACAAAGCGCTGCATATCTCGGTACAACATGCAGACAAATTCCTCACCAAGGTGTTGATTGACCTGGGTTCCGGTTTAAACATTTTCCCCCTAAATACTTTGCCCCAGTTGGAAGTTGACCTTGCCCGAATCAAGTTATGGAAGATGAACGTCAAAGCTTTTGACGGATCGCAAAGGGACATCGTGGGAAAAATTGATCTGGATGTACTGGTTGGACTTTCCACATTCACTATAACATTCCAAGTCATGGACATCCTAGCTTCGTACAATCTACTATTGGGGCGTCCATGGATACATGCTGCAGGGGCAGTTCCTTCAACTCTGCACCAATGCTTGAAGTTCGAGTGGGATCACCAAGAGGTCTGGTCCACGGGGATGAAAGCTGTCCTATATATGCTAC
This sequence comes from Datura stramonium, assembly GCA_018107945.1. Classification (NCBI taxonomy): domain Eukaryota; kingdom Viridiplantae; phylum Streptophyta; class Magnoliopsida; order Solanales; family Solanaceae; genus Datura; species Datura stramonium. The sequence continues at coordinate 19,080 of JACEIK010007750.1, forward strand.
TCTTGTTATCCCCGTAATTGAAGGTAAAAAAGGTTTGGATGGGGAGATTTTCCACACCCTAGAACTTGTTGGTGTCATCGAGGAAGGAAGATGGTGGAGCGACAAGATTCTAAGTATGCTGCTGTGGTTAAGTTTTGAGCCAGGCAGGGCCTTGGGGTTAGATTACAAGGGACGACGGAGCCTCTGCATGTAGCGACATAGAAAACCACTTTTGGATTGGGGTACCAACCCACTATCGAGGAGCTAAGTTATTGAAAGTATCCTTTGGGGAGAAGAAGTTTCTTATTGCCAAATCCACTGCCTTCGCTTCAGTAAACTTTCGTGTCCGACGGTTTTCTCAATATCAAGTGGGCCGAAGAAGATGCTGTACTGCTTAGTCTGAGGAATCTTTTTTTGGAGGAGCCGAATGAAGGTAGTTGCCATGCCATTATTAATGAGGAGGAAAGAGGGGGCCCACCCCAGGAAGTTGGAGCTCAAGGAGGAGTCACCAACTGGACATCTACTCCATCCAGAGCTCGCCGAGCATCTGGGTAGATTAAAAGAATCAGTTTTTTTAATTGTTTTAAAATAAAATATTTGTTTTCGAAGTCGTTAAATTTCTTTTGTATACTATGTCAAAATTTTGAGCAAAGCTTTTCAATTAATAAAATTATTTTTCTTTCACATATTTGATTCTTTTTTATTTATATTTTCAGCATTTCTAGTATTGAATGCGTTGAATCTAAGGCCATGGATTGCAATGAAACTATGCGACATAACTTAGGCAACTCAGTAGAAGTCGAAGAAGATAATGTACCGACTGAAATTTTCAAGAAAGTAGAAGAGTCTTAGGACAAGCCCAAAGCAAATATGGCAGAAACCGATGTGGTAACCTCGAAAGATGTAGAAACACCTAAAGAGACACAAGTCAGCACTCATTTGTCAAAAGATGAGATCGGGGAGTACATAGAGTTTTTGAATGAATATAAGGACGTCTTTGCTTGGTCCTATGCTGATATGACTGGACTCAGCCATTCCATAGTAGCGCATAGGTTGCCTACTGATCCAGCATATCCTCTCGTCAAGCAAAAGCCGAGGAAGTACAAGCCTGACATGAGTTTGAAAATCAAAGAGGAAGTGGCTAAACATATTGACGCAGGAATCCTTAAAGTGGTGGAGTATCCTACCTGGTTAGCCAATATCATTCCAGTTCCAAAGAAGGACGGAAAGGTCAGAGTTTGTGTGGATTATCGGGACCTCAACAAGGCCAGCCCTAAAGATGATTTTCCGCTGCCAAACATCCACATCCTTATTGATAACTGTGCCAAGCATGAGATGCAGTCGTTCGTGGATTATTTCACTAGCTATCATGAAATTGGAATGCATGATGAGGATGCCGAGAAAACTGCCTTCCTTTCGCCATGGGGAGTATATTTCTATAAGGTGATGCCATTCGGGTTGAAAAATGCTTAAGCTACCTACATGAGGGCCATCACCACTATCTTCCACGACATGATCCATAAGGAGATTGAAGTTTATGTGGATGATGTTATTATCAAGTCAAAGAAAAGTTCAGATCATTTTGGCCCACCTCAAAAAGTTCTTCAACAGATTACGGAAGTATAATCTAAAATTGAATCTAGCAAAGTGTGGATTTGGTGTTTCAGAGGAAAAATTGTTAGGATTTATCGTCAGCCGTCGGGGTATCGAGCTAGATCTAACTAAGATTAAATCCATCTAAGAGCTCCCTCCGCCAAAGAGTAAGAAGGAATTCATGAGTTTTTTGGGACGACTCAACTACATCATCCGTTTTATTGCTCAGTCAACGGTTATTTGCGAGCCTATCTTCGAATTGCTGAAAAAAGATGCTGCTACAGAGTGGACTCCTGAATGTCAACAAGCTTTCGATGGAATCAAGGATTATCTATCAAAGCCTCTGGTTTTAGTTCCACCAGAAAAGGGAAGACCTATGCTTTTGTATCTATCCGTGCTAGAAATTGCCTTTGGTTGTGTTTTGGGGCAACATGACGAGACAGGGAGGAAGGACCAAGAAATATACTATTTGAGCAAGGAGTTCACACCGTATGAAGCTTGATATAAATTTCTTGAGAGGACGTGCTGTGCTTTTACTTGGGTTACTCAGAAATTGATGCACTACTTGTCTGCTTACACGACCTATTTGATCTCCAGAATGGATCCGCTAAAGTATATCTTCCAAAAGCCCATGCCAACAGGGAAGATGGCTAAATGGCAGCTATTGTTGAGTGAGTTTGACATTGTCTATGTTACACAAAAAGCGGTAAAAGGGAAGGCCCTTGCAGATCATCTGGGGGAAAACCCTGTAGACAACGAGTATGAACCGCTGAAGACATACTTTCCTGACGAGGAGGTAGCATTCATAGGAAAAGATATTGCTAAAGAATATGATGGGTTGAGATTGTTCTTCGATGGAGCAGCCAATTTCAAAGGGGTAGGTATTGGACTGTGTTGGTATCAGAGACTGGACAACATTACCCTGTATCAGCTAAGATTTGATTTCCTTGTACTAATAACATGGCTGAGTATGAAGCTTGCATCTTGGGTATCCGAATGGCAGTTAACATGAATGTGCAGTCCATATTGGTAATTGGAGACTTTGATTTGTTGATGCATCAAGTGAGAGGAGAATGGGCCACGAAGAATCCAAAGATCTTGCCCTATTTGCATTGCGTGCAAGAATTGTGTAAGAGGTTTGTTAAAATTGAGTTCCGACATGTTCCTCGAGTACAGAATGAATTTGCAGACGCATTGGCTACATTTTCCTTGATGATCCAACATCCCGATAAGAATTACGTTGATCCCATTCCCATTCATATCCATAAGCAACCTGCTTATTATTTTCATGTGGAGAAAGAGTCAGAAGGTGAGCCCCGGTATGCTGACATCAAAGGATATTTGAAGAATGGAGGTTATCCTGAGCATGCTACAAGCGTCCAAAAGTGCACGATTCGGAGGTTAGCCAACTAGTTTTTCCTAAATGAGAAATCCTTTATAGGAGGACCCCGAATTTGGGATTTCTAAGATGTGTGGATGATAAGGAGATATCAAATTTGATTGAGAAAATCCATGATAGAACTTGTGGTCCTCACATGAATGGTTTTGTGTTGGCGAAGAAGATTTTGAGAGCTGGCTACTTTTGGTTGAATATGGAAATAGATTGTATCAAATACGTGCAAAGGTGTCATCGGTGTCAAACCCACACAGATGTAATTCGAGCTCCTCCCAATGGGCTTCATGCCACGAGCTCTCCTTGGCCGTTTGCAGCTTGAGGAATGAATGTCATTGGTCCCATCGAACCTGCAACATCTAATGGGCACAGATTCATCTTGGTGGCGATCGACTATTTCACCAAATAGGTTGAAGCCACTTCTTATAGGTCTGTCACAAAGAAGGTGACAAATTTTGTTTGTGACCATCTTATTTGCTGATTTGGGGTACTCGAGTCTATTATTACTGATAATGGTGCTAATCTGAATAGTGACTTGATGAGAGAAACATGTGAAAGTTTCAAAATCAAGCACCACAATTCTACTGCATATAGGCCACAAATGAATGGCGCCGTGGAGGCTGTGAACAAGAACATCAGAGGTTTTTGTGCAAGATGATTGATAACTACAGACACTGGCACGAGAAGCTGCCCTTTACTTTGTTGGGTTATCGTACCACTCTCCGAACGTCTACTGGAGCTACGCCTTATGTGATGGTGTATGGTAATGAAGCGGTGATACCAGCTGAGGTAGAAATTCTTTTCTTAAGGATTATTCAAGAAGCAGAACTGAGCGATGCAGAATGGGTATGAAGTAGATTTGAGCAATTGGCACTTATCGATGGAAGAAGGATAAATGCAGTCTGTCATGGTCAAATTTACTAGAACAAGATGACTAAGGCCTTCAATAAGAAAGTTCGACCAAGACTCTTCATGCCCGGGCAGTTGGTTTTGAAGCGGATTTTTCCATATCAAGATGAAGCCAAAGGTAAGTTCTCGCCTAACTGGCAGGGTCCTTACATGGTCCACAGAGTGCTGATAGGAGGAGCACTTATCTTAGCAGAGATGAATGATGAAATATGGCCCAAGCCTATCAATTCAGATGCTGTTAAGAGATATTACATTTAGAATGAGAATTTACTTTATGCTCTACTTTGTAATTTAAACTACGTTGGACCTGATTCCCGTTTAAGAGGATACGTAGGCGTCCATGTGGGACTCAGTCTATATCTTAATAAAATATTCTTCTCCCCTTTTGTTGAAAGGATCTCGACGTTTCAACCAAGTTTGTATAGTGATATGGTTAATGAGTTGTAAACTAGGGCAGAATTTTTTAGGGGACCTTAAAAATTCACAACTTTACGTCACTTGAAAAGGGAGTCTACATCATGTTCTACACTAGGGCAGAAATTTTGAGAAGGATCTCAAAACTTTGTCAACACTTAGTCAAGACAAGGGTTCTTTTTTCAAAAGGACGTTGTATGGTTTTAAAATATGCCATGGCCCATGATTTAACTCAATTTTTTCGTACATACTTTAGAATTACTTTAACTTTTACTAAATTATTTTAAAAGCTAAATGGGAAAAACTGCTAAGTATGGAACCAAGGTTGTNCTTATGCCCGAGATTATACCTGAACGGAGTTCAACAACAGATGTCTAGCAGAAATGAGGGGGTTACATGACAGATGTGCAGATCAACCTCCCCTTTACTGACTAATAATTTTTCCTTGAGCGCAGAAATAACGAATAAAAAAGGCAGCAATGGAGGACATCTTATTGCAAAAGCGACACACAACTAAGTTATTCTACCGTCTGTGTCCCTATTTATACCTTTCTATTCCTTCATTAAGAGCCCTACGATTTACATGATACACTCGTAATTTTGAGCCGCATTTACATTTCGATTTACATCTGAGTCCGTATTGCATTTTCGAGCCTGTGATATTGATGATATAGGCATTTGTGCCCGTATTTACATCTGAGCTCATATTTGCATTTTAAGTCTTTATACGCATTTTTGAGCTTGTGATATACATGATATATACATTTGTGTCCGTATTTACATTTGAGCCCGTATTTGTATTTTAAGTCTTTATACGCATTTTTGAGCCCGTGATATACATGATCTATGCGTTTGAGCCCATATTTGCATATTGAGCCCTTAATATACATGATGAGCCCTTTATATACATTTTTGAGCCCGTGATATACGTTTATGTCCTCTTTCGCATTTTGAGCTTGTTATCGCATTTTGAGCCCATCGTATGCATGCTGAGCCCGTTATTACATTTTTGAGCATGTTATTGCATTTTGAGCCTTTTCTATACATTTTGTGCTCGTGATATATATTCGAGCCCGTATTGCATTTTTGAACCTGTATTTGCATATTGAGCCCGTATTTGCACTGCGAGCCTGTTTTATGGATTTGATGACCCCTATAATTTATCTACATTGATCCTGAATAAATCAGAATTACCAATTGATTTGCTTAAGCCCTCAAGTAATTTACTTTCTTTAAAATTATCATTCTTTTACTCATCCGAAGGCGTCATGGTCTATAAACATTGTTTCATGACCTGCGGATATCATGTCATGGCCTAAGGATTTACTTTCCATTTATCATGCTTCTAAGACGTCATAGTCTAAAGGCATCATCTTTTCATGGCCTGAAGACATCAAGTCATGGCCTAGGGAATTTATTTTGCGTATCATAGCCCAAGATATCATGGCCTAGAGACGTCACCCTTTTGTCTCGAAGCAAACTCCCATCATGTAAAGGGAACTTGCATCATGTTTAATTTTTGTATCAGTTTATTTATAAAGTGTTTGATGCCTATGCTTTAATTATTCTATTTATGCTAATGCCGAGGTAGAACGAGCTACGAATGATAGCACCTTTCCTACTATTTTTCTTGACTTATCCTTATTTTTTGAGCCATATTCTCACCTGTTTATTTTGCAATGCATTCTAAATCTCGTGCTACCTCCATCCTTATTCAAACCTCATGTTATCAATTTCTTTTAGGGATTTTATTTAGTCCCTAAATCTAGAACTACACGCGGCCTGATTCTCGTAAACCTGAGATATGTAGGCGACTTGATACCGAAGTCTCGGCCACAACATTTCACAATTCCTATTCCCTTTTCGTTCAGCCCTATCGAGATCATTCCTCGACCGGACAAAATTGGCCACTAGGTCAACGTTCTTTGCTCACCAATTCATCCTTCATTCCTGAGCAACGAAGGGGCAGTTGTTAACACTCAATTTTGACCTCCCTATGTCCCGTCTACGATGCTTATTAATATACACCCATTTCTTAAAAAAATTACCCTATTTACGTAATTTTTAAAAAGTCGCATTCGTAATATTATAATAGTTAATCATCATAATTCTTAAATTATAATTTTAAAATTATTATTTACATTTTTAGTTTCAATTTATTTATTTTCTAATATTATGTAATTATGTCAT
>JACEIK010007750.1:27626-46508 GCA_018107945.1 Datura stramonium
CATTGTAGAATTATGTACAATAGATTCTGACACCTCGATTAAGAATTATGGTTTAAATATGATTTTTTCTTTAAATTATCTTTTACCTTATGTAGCTTGATACAATTTTATTTGGTGGGTCTTATTTAATTTAATAATATTTTTTTTTCATATGGGAGTGTTTGACCTATATGGGCGTTTTTAGTTTTTGATAATTGTGTAATACTCCTTATTTATAATTGATCACTTTCCTTATGTGATTGAGAATATGCTTTGGTACCTTTTTACTTTACTTAGCCGTTTTGTGAAAAATTTGATTGAATTGATTTATTTATTTTATTTTTATGGAAAGATTTTCTAACATTGATTTTCTGAATATTTTTTTCCTCTATTCCCTCTATTGATTTACTATATAAGGGGAGTCCCCTCCCCCCTTCTGGATACATTCGAACACTGTCATAGAACTACAATACTTTATTTTAAAAATATTGCTCTGTTCCTTTTAAAATCATAGTTCTTCTGCTCCACTTCAACACGAGCACTGCTAGGGATCCATGAGATCCTTGTGATCTTGACGTGTTGAAGTTTGGGTCTCAATTATTAAAAAAGCCCTTCTAAAATTATTGGTTGTTGCTCTATTTTTTTCACTGATTAACCAGTTAGTTATTTCTCTATAGTACTTTCTCATAATAAGATGTGTAAACTCGTATTTGCATCATGTTATGATAAATATGAACTCTTTAAAAATTTTGAGTATTCTTGGGTCTCATGATACGTGCTTGAATCTTTGTAATTCAAATTTGTTTGCATGAGTATTTTGTGAAAATTAAATAACTTGCAACTTATGGATTGTCGAATATATGTTTGTACATAAGTATTTGCCGTATTACTTGTTAAACAGGTTATTCCTTTTGGGATGAAGATTCGCCCGAGACAGGAAGGACTACAGATTTGTTATTTAATTTAATTTTTATGTTTGTATTTAATTTGTTATATTCTTCAATTTTGTAATAATCGTAAACGCTGATAATAGTGAATAGGGGGGTTCATAGGGGGCGGGGATTATTTTCTTTACTGTTATTTTTTTAAAATTGATACTCACATAGAAAGCATGCCTATAGGAATAACACATAATCATTAGAAATCATGCTCATAGGAATTATCACAATAATATAGGCGCCGATTAAATACTGCCATAAATTCTGTAGGATTTTATATGATCGCGTGCGTGCAAATAGGTAAAAATCCTCATACAAGTATTTATTTGCAGATTTGTTTGCTTTTAAATTAATACGTGATAAAAGAACTACTAGTAACATGTTTATAGGACTTAATCTTTTAGATTGATTCACATAATCGTGAAACCCAATCCGATTTATTTTCTCAACCAGAAAATCATGCCCGATTTATTTGTTTTAATATGATTCTTCATCTGCTACCATGACTTCAATAGATATGATGTCTTTAGGTCCTTAATTTGAAGTGTGTTTTATGTTTAGACTTCTTCAACACTGCCTGTAGTTATTAGAACAGATCTAATTGCTTTACTATAAATTATGCGTATAGGAGTTAAATAATGCGTGCAAGATCTTCTTCTTATTCAAGATAGAAATCATGCCTATAGGTTAAGATATTAATTTGCTTAAATCATACTTCTTGTTTAACCGTCACATTATGTTCATCTATTTCAGACTGACATTTCTTTACATTAAATATCGTTTTCATTGATCATCATGTACTATTACTAACCATGCATGAAGTCGGACATCTTGTTTATAGGACATCTTTTAGTTGCACCTATATAGAAGTCATAGGTTTGAAACAGAGGCCTATTTGAAACCTTTATATGCCAGTTGGTTTAATTACTATTTGTCTGACGTTAATCGCCCTAACAATCTTAGGATTTTAGATCTCAAAAATCCAAAATAGTTGTCCAACGCCTCTTGGACATTAAGATTGGGACGGGTAGGCAAATGTTTAGGGCGTTAGTTTTCCTTCACCTAGAGCGTTTTAGGACTAACAATAAGTTAATTAACTAGGTAAATGGGAAATGATAGTCTGTGCTCGTTGAATAATACAGGCAATGTAAATTATTGTGAAGTATTATTTAAGGTGCACGGGGTGATCCCATTAGGTTAAAATAACCCCTCAGTTAATTGCAGAACTACGTCTGACCTGATTCCCTTTGGAATACGCAGGCGCCTCTTCGAGGTTCGGTCCTATGTTTTCAAATTTTCTTTAATTGTTGATTATGTTTTCTTCACCAACTTTCATTGTATGGTGTAATAAATTTATTGCTGTCATATTTATTACTTGATCACTATTGTATGAAATTCTTTTTTTAGTTATTAAGTGTACATTGTGATATTTTTTAATAATAATAATCTCTAGAAGCATATGTTGTGTTGAGAACTTCTTTCTTCTCGCTTATCTGTAAATTTTTTAATTTATTTTTTCATTTTTTAAATTTAAATAACGTAAGTTAAAATTAATCCTAGTTTGCTCGCTAGTTAATTCCCCACATATTAATGAATCCGGTCGGAAATCACATTTGTGGACCTTGAAAGTTTCTTAACACCTTCCTTTCAAGGTAATTTAAGCCTTTGCCCGAATCTGGTGACGTAGGTTATGTAAACAGATTTTTGTGTAATTTAGTTTAGTACGTTGTCCTAACACACCATAACTCGTTAGGTAGCGACTCTTCATTCATTTAAATCCTTTATGAGTTGTCACATGTTGAACCCCGATTTTCGCGTGAAAAATGGGGCGCGACAATATACATACGACTGAAAGGTAGAGATCAGTATAGGTATATCATGATATTCATATGTCTGTGACACAGAGATTAGTACAGGTATGTTATAATATACATATGGTTGTGTGACAAAGTTCAGTGACAGGTATGACATCGATATGAGTACAGATATATTGCTGGGATGAAATTAATATTGACAGGTCTACTTATTGGGTATTCAATGTGCATATAATCTACTGCATAATAATGTCTTACTTATATTGTAAACTTGATATTTGATGAATTTATTGTGCATGAGTTAATAGTTGCATTCATAATTATCAGATAAATATGATTTGTGTGAGTTTCCTGTGAGAACGTTTCATGAAAAAGGAGGATAAAATGAATAATTGTGATAAGATGTAAAGGGATGAAGTATAGATTGCTACTATTTTGTGTGATGTTATACCCTTTGTAATTAATGAGGTATTGAAAGAAGCAAGTTGCCAGCAAAGTCAAGTTACTGCCTGGAGCAGTGCATCTGCAGCGATAGAGTTCCCGTTACGGTGAGACCGCGACAGTGATCAAGTTACCGCTGCAACGAGGCCTAAATAGTGTGTAGGCCAGCCCTTGAGGCTAAGCTAGGTAGAGAATGTGAATGTATTGTTAAATAACTGAGTTAAATGAAGAGTAAAGGAATGGTTTGATAAATTATTGAGTAGTTGTTTAAAAACTGAATTATTGATTGCATATTAATTTTATGCTATTGCTGAACTAATTGTAGTCAGCCGATGATGCCTACAAGTATGTGTGGTGTACTGATACTATCTTGGTACACCTTTTTAGATGTAGGCTGTGACAGGTTTTAAGTTTCATGATTGGTTTGGAGTACTCAGCATCAACTTCCGTATTCTCTTCGCAGAAGAAGCTGTGTCACTTTATTTTGTCAATATTCTGTTTAGAACTATCTTACCTGTCTAGACTAGACCTTGGGGAGGTCATGGTTCGAGAAAGAATTTATTGTAAATTTTAGAAATATTTTGTTTTCTGCAAATTATTGAGTATTGAATTATTTTATACGTTGGTTAAAGAGGAGTTCTCCTATCAAGTCAAAGTCAATGTAGGTGCCCGCATGACTCGCCCATTTGGGTCGTGACAACAAGTCACGTAAAATTAAACCAAAATTATAAAATTAAAAATATACCGCTCCATTCGATACATCCACCTATTTTGTACAGGCCCACCAAGCTTAGCCTCTCTTGGGAGATGAATGACCAAGTGTACCATAATGTCAAAAAATATTGGTAAAAATATTTTTTCTAATTTGCTCAATGTTATTGGAGTTTGAGTTGCAAGTTGATCCAAAACATCAACCATTAGTGTTTTTAAACACAATTCTATGAAGAAAATACTTAACTTTGTGATAGCATCATAGACATTATTTGGCACGACTTTGCAAATTGTAAAAGGAAGCAACTGTTCCAATAGAATATGAGAATCATGACTCTTCAGTCCATAAATTTTGCGATCCTTTGACTTCACCCACCGTAATATATTGGAAGAATAACCATCTGGAACCCTAACCATTTCCAAGAACTCCATACTTTATATTTCTCTTCTGGTGATAAATAAAACATGCTACTGGATAATACCATTTTTCATCTTTCCGAGTTGGATGCAAATCTCTTCTTATACCCATTTCTTTCAAATTACCACGAGCATTCAAATTATCTTTTTGTTTTCCTTCAGTATCTAATAATGTCCCAATGATATTATCACAAATATTTTTTCAATGTGCATTACATCTAAATTTTGACTTATTAAATTATTTTTCCAATAAGAAAGCCTGAAAAAATGCTTTTCTTCCTTCAGTTATGAATCCCTTTACTATTTTCATATTTTTAATTTTTTTGGGTCTTACCAAATTTCACGTCTTCCGGACTAGATAACTGATTTAAAATATCATCTCCAAAGAGAATTTCAGGAGTAGATCTTCTTTCCATTTCCTCGCCATTTATGATTAGATGATAAAAACCTACGAGCACCCATATAACAAAACTTATGATGATACTTTAATCGAGTAAAAGGAGTCTCTTTGTTGCATGAAGGTCAAGCCCAAGCTCCTTTTGTGCTCCATCCAGACAAGTAGGCATAAGATGAAAAATCATTTATAGTTCATAAGAGTGCTGCTCGCATACAGAAGTTCTCTTTTCTTGAAGCATCATGTGTATTGACTCCATAAAACCACAATCTTCAAAACTCATCTACCAATGATTCTAAGTACACATCAATATCATTTCCAGGAGCTTTAGGGCCAGGATCAATAAAGACAAAAAGAAATATGGTGGCTTCATGCACATCTAAGGAGGTAAGTTATATACCATAACAATCACCGGCTAAGTGCTATGAGAAACACTTAGGTTACCAAAAGGATTTATTTCGTCAGATGCTAGTCCAAATCTAACATTACGAGGATCTCTAAAAAAGCTTGAATTAGATGTATCAAAATGTTTTGATGCCTTAGAGTCTGCTGGATGTATAAGTACCCCATCTTTCAAATGCTGATCATCATACCTTTCCATGTCTGAAGCTATTTATGATGACAAAAATAACCTTTGTAATCTTGGTTTCAAGAGGAAGTAACGTAAAACTTTCTGAGGAACTTTGTTCTTAATCATTCCTTGCATAGCCTCATTAGATTTTTGACCCTCAACTAATTTCCACCTAAACTCACCACAAACTGAGCAAGATTCAACTTTTGCATTTAGTTTCCAAAATAACATACAATTATTCTCACAAGCATGTATTTTTTCATAATGAAGACCTAAATTTCGAATCAATTTTTTTGCTTCATATAATGACTCTGGTAAAGTTTCACCAGAAGAAAGTGCTCGCTTAATTAACTTCAATATGCTATCAGTTGCTTTATCCCTCATCCCAAAAAGACACTTGATTTGGAACAATTCCACAATGAATGACAACTTGGATAATGTCTCGCAACCAGAATAAAGTTGTTGTGCGAAATCCTCTAATAGTTTAAAAGAATTGAAAGAAGGTTCTGAAGCATCATCATTTTTAAACTCACGTCCACTAGAATTATCCATGATTTCAGGACCAACAACATCATAAATAATTTTAAATATATCATCACCTTGCTCTTTTTTTTTCGAAGAATGATCACCTCGCTCTTTTCTACTTCCTCCTGTTCAATGTTTTGTCTTTAAGGTGCAACTTCTCTATGATAAAGTCAACGTATGTATCCCTTGACTATGCCAAAAATTATTAAGTGTTCTTTGACTTCATCTCTCAACTTATAAAAAATATTGTTCCATTTCTTACAAAGACAGGGAATTTCAGCTTCTAGTTCTAGGTGCTTAAAAGCAAATTGAAGAAAATTTTCAACTCCTTTTACATAAACATCACTTGATCTGTTAGTATAGCACATCCAAGTCTTGTCCATTTTTAAATTTTCTGCAAAAAAAAGATAAAAATGTATTACATTTATGAATTTTCGGAAGTTAAGTAAACAAACAAATGGAAATATATACACAAGTCAGTCAACAAATAAAAGTAATAAAAATATTCTTTCCTGGCTCTTATCAACTTTTTTCTCTTGATAAAGTTCAGTTATCCTTTTCTCTGCTCTAGAATCCCAAGCTTCAGTACATTGCATGACAATCAACACAATAACTATACAATGGTAAAAATTCTCTTAAGACATATTCATATATTTTAATGATTTAAATTATAATATAGCTATTTGTTGAATAACATGTAAATCATGGCGAATATCATTCCCTGTCACGATTCAAAAGGCCGTGATTGGCACCCATGTTAACCCCCCAGTGGACGAACCAAAATTTCCCAACTAGGTACCCCAAAACTATCGACATTCAAAAGAAATAAAACATGTTTTAAAAATTAACTAACGGAACATCGTTATAATTAAAGAATTCAAAAATAATCCACCATCATAACATTTCCAGAACCTTATTGTAATTGCACATAAAGACATCTGCCTAACATTGTCTAAGAGTATCTAAGAAAAGAAAAGGAAAAGAAACTATCAATGTCTGGACAAGAGACTTCTTCTGCAGAGGAGTAGAATAACACATCTTGCACCGCTCACCTTTCTGTTAATTTGCTGCCGCTCTAGAGGTGAGGTCGAGATGAGTTTGAGAGATCGGATTCTGCATTCAAAAAAGAAGTGCAAGAGTAATGTCAGTACAAAACACAATACTGGTAGGCATCATCAGCCGACCTTAAATAATAACATACATACATGTAAACAATAATATGCAATTAGCTCACAACATCATTTATATTTAGACAATACTCATTCATTTGAATTAAATCTGCTCAGCTGCTAACTGGCCTGCTTACTGGATTAGGCCATCACTGCAGCAGTCACTTGACCTCTGCATGGTCTCACCGCAATGGAAGAAGTTCCGCTGTAGCGGTACTACCTTGGCAGTAGCTCAACTTAGCTGGATACCCACCATTCTATTAACTCTTTCAACATACTAGGTATTATGATCATCCATGCTATTCATAGTCATCAATAGACAATTGACACAACATAACCACATAGAGTATAGAATGCATCATCCACGAAGGGTTTCACAACTCATTCACGGGTCCTCATTCAACTATACCTAACCATTAAATCATTACAACACTTCAACAATTCAAATGAGGAAAACACATGACTATAGGTTCAGTTCAGTCAGGTCCTCACATTCTATTTCCAATCTTACATTCTTACAGTCAATCAAATAACAAATGATGATATGCTAGGCGCATGCCTCTGTCACATTACCATGAATACTCAATTACTGAACATCAATGTACACACATGCCAGATGGTCTTATTTCTGACCTTCCAGTCATGACCTGCAGGAGACTCTGAAAATCTATGTACTGTGCCAGCGTGGTACCCGCTCCCACTCATATGCTCGTCCCGATGCTCCCATCGGACATGAGCCACTCAATCATCACTGCTCATTTAGATGCTCCCCTTGGCTACGAGCCACTCATCTCAGGACATTCATAGTGTCCACATTCATTCTCATAATTGATATAATATCATTAAGTCCATTGACATGACTTTTAGGATGCCTCATCATACCTCCATTAACTTAAATATTCAAATAATTCAAGATCATTCTCAACAAAAACAAAAGGACATGAACAAACTATCTAGATTCACTTTCGCATTACACAGGTAACAACACCGTGTTAGGAACATTCATTCAGGGAATTCAACAAGGAAGATTTTACAACACTTAAGGTCCAGTGACCCCTATACACATTATCATTCCACATCTATATATATCATTATGAAAAGTCTAATTCCTTCTAAACCATAACCTACCTCAATTTGGAGGGTTCAAATATCAATTACTCCGTTGGAGCATTGCCTTTCCTCAACACCTCTAAATGTTTAAAGTCTAAAAACTAGAGATTAAGACAATTCAATAGCCGAAATAAAGGGTTTTGAGAAGTCAAACCCACCCCATTTTACCCATTATCACAGTCCACTTCATTTTCCATAGCTTTATTCTTTAACATTATTCCCTCAATCCTTTTTAAGGCCGTTTTTAAGGATAAAGGTCCCAATTTCACCTAGTTATAGGTCTCAACTTTCACATGGACAACATTCTATAAGAACTTTGCCTTAGGGAGTGATCATTACTCTCTTCTAAACCTAGGGAACAACACCCACTGGTTGTCCATTATTCATCCATAGTTCTACCAACCTAGGATTCTTTTACCAACAATTTCACCATTAGGGATCCCCCCTTGATTTATAGGGATTAAGAAATTGAACGTAGAAGAAGTAAGTCGAGTATCTTAGCTGGTGAAGGAAATTGTTCTGCTCTTGGGGAAAATCGCCTCAACCCTTAGAACTTTGTGCCTTAGAATAATAGGGTAAAACCCTTGAAATCCCATTTAAAATCTATTTACTAATTTTCGCCGTCTGCTGCAGCAGACTCGCTATGGCGGCCAGGTCACCGCCATGGTAGATCCAATGATCATTCTCCTGATCCATTATGGCAGGCCTCCGACTGCAATAACAGTCTCATTACAGCGACAATCCCCCCACTGTAGCAACCCCCGTAAGTAGTAGCTCCTAAATCCTGTAATCAAATAACTCCCCAACTTAGGATTTTCACTATCACCCAACCAATACATACTTATCACCTTTCCACCAATACTTAGGAAAGAGAGGGGGTATTCGATCTTATTTTCCGCTCTGTAAGGACATATGGGTTGTTACATCAGATACCAATTAAAATTCCATTCATCCCCAAATATCTTATAAAAGCAAGGACGAGAACATATCAGGTTCCACAAACAGTTTAGGATATTTGTTCCGCATGTTGGCCTCAGTCTCCCAAGTGGCTTCCTCTATGGGCTGATTCTTCCACTGTACCTTTACCGTTGCAATCTCCTTTGACCTCAACTTGCGAATCTTTTTATCTACTATCGCCACTGGCTCCTCCTCATAGGACAAGTTCTTATCCAACAACACCTAGTCCTATTTGATTATGTATGACCCATCTCCATGGTATTTCTTCAACATGGAAACATGGAAGGTTGGATGTATTTTGACAGTCCTGGCAGCAACACTAATTCATAAGCTACTTTCCCCACACATTGGAGAATGTCGAACGACCCAATATATCTCAGACTAAGCTTGCCCCACTTCCCAAACCGCATTACCCCCTTCATAGGGGATACCTTGAGTAACACTTGCTCTCCCACCATGAACTCCATGTCTTTCACTCTCTTGTCTGCATATTGCTTTTGTCTACTTTGAGCAACTACCAAACATTCTTGAATTATCCGAACCTTTTCCAAGGAATCTTTAAGCAAATCAGTACCCCAAGGTCTCACCTCAAATGCGTTGAACCACTCAATTGGAGACCTGCATTTCTTCTCATACAAATCTTCAAATGGTGCCGTACTAATACTCGAATAGTAGCTGCTGTTGTAGGCAAACTCCGCCAAAGGTAAAAATTTATCCAATGGCCACCAAAATCAATCACACAAGATCGGAGAATTTCCTCTAACACATGAATTGTCTATTCCTACTGTCCATCTATCTGCAGATGGAAGGCTGTGCTCAAGTCCAACCTAGTACCTAGCTCAGCCTGCAAAGTCCTCCAAAAATGGGAGGTGAAATGGACCCCTGTTTGACACGATTAAAACTAGCACCCCATGCAACTGATCACCTCCTTCACATACAACTTGGCTAGTCTCTCAGCATTGTAAGTTACCTGAACAAGTAAGAAGTGGCTGACTTAGTTAGTATGTCAACAATAACCCAAATGGAGTCAAACTTCCCCAATGTCTTTGGAAGATCAACCACGAAGTCCATCGCTATCCTCTCCTATTTTCACTCTAGGATGGGCATCCTCTGAATTACTCCCCTAGGCTTCTGGTGCTCGCACTTCACCTGCTGATAGTTCAAACACCGGGCAACATAATGAATAATGTCCCTCTTCATCCTACCTCACCAATAGTGCCGCTTCAGGTCATGATACATTTTAGTAACCCCAGATGGATGGAGTACCTCGAGTTGTGAGCTTCTAAAGGACGATTTTAATCAGCTCACCAACACGGGGAACACACAAAAGTCCATTTATCCTCAGGATCCCTTCATCATCTAGCACTGCTTTTTTAGCTTCCTCTCATAGGATCTTGTCCCGAATCTTACTTAGCTTTGCATCCTCAAACTGCCTGAATTTTACCTCTTCTAACAGTGATGACTTAGCCTCCATGTTGGCTAGTATCCTACCTGTTTCTGTCAATGAAAGTCTCATCAGGTTATTTGCTAGTGTCTGGACTTCTCTGGCCATTGGCCGCTGAGTAGCTTCCAAAGAAGCTAGATTGCCCATACTCACTGTTTTTCGACCCAAGGCATCGATTACCATATTTGCCTTCCCTGGGTGATACAGGATTGAAACATCATAATCCTTAAGTAGTTTCATCTATCTCCACTGTTTCAAATTAAGATCTTTCTGTGAGAACACATACTGTAGGCTGTGATGGTCTGTGAACACCTCACAACGAGCTCTATACAGGAAGTTCCTCCGAATTTTCAAAACTAACACCAACACTGCCAACTCTAGGTCATGCGTGGGGGTATTTCTTCTCATGCACCTTCAACTGCCTCGAAGCATAAGCAATGACCTATCCTTCCTGCATTAATACAACACCTACCCTAGATTGTGAGGCATCATAATAAACTATGAAATCTTTATCTTCCACCGATAGTGCTAGGATCGATGTCATGGTTAGAGGGTTTTGAGCTTATGAAAACTATCCTCACATTCCTAGGACCATTAAAGAGACATATATTTCTGAGTTAACCTTGTCAACACCGAGGGAATTGATGAAAATACCTTCACGAATCATTGTTAGTAACTGGGCAGCCCCACGAAATTCTGATTCTCTGTCACTGTAGTAGGCCTACCCCAGTTTCAGATTGCCTCCACCTTCTGTGGATCCAACTTAATCCCCTCCTTGGAGACTACATGTCCCATAAAAGATTCTGACTCTAGACAAAACTCATATTTGGTGGATTTGGTGTACAACTATTTCTCCTTCAGCAACCCCAACACATTCTTCAGATGATTCTCATGTTCCCGCTTAGTCTTGGAGTACCAAGATATCATCAATGAACATGATTACAAATTAGCCTAGATAGGTTTGGAAGATACCATTCATCAAGCTCATGACCGCTGCTGGAGCATTAGTGAGTCCAAAGGACATGATTAAGAACTCATAATGTCCATACCTGGTTCAAAAAGCTGTCTTGGGAATTTCCTCAGCACGAATCTTCAGCTGATGATAGCCCAATCTTAGGTCAATCTTGGAGAACATTGTTTCCCTCAATAACTGATCAAACAAGTCATCTATTTGAGGAAGAGGGAATTTATTCCGGATGGTTACCTTATTTAGCAGGCGATAATCAATGTACATCCTCATACTACCACCCCTCTTTCTCAAAAACAAAATTGGATCATCCCACGGAGAGATATTAGGTCTGATAAACCCCTTACTAAGCATTTCCTGCAACTACTCCTTGAGTTCTCTCAACTCAGCTGGTGCCATTCTATATGGAGGTATATAAATAGGTCAGATCCCTAGCTCTAAATCTATGCAGAAATCAATATTGCATTCCGGCAGCATGCTAGGAAAATTCCCAGGAAATGCCTTTAAGAATTCACAAACTACTGAAATCGACTCTATGGAAGAACCCTCAGAACCGGTATCCCGAATATGAGCTAGATATGCTGAACACCCCTGCCCAATCAATTTCTGAGCATGAATATAAGAAATGAGTTTCTTAGAAGCAAGGCTACAATTCCCTTTCCACTCCAACCTGGACGACCCTAGGCTCGATATGGTGACTATCTTAGCATAGAAATCCAGAATGATATGGTAAGGAGACAACCAACTCATTTCTAGAATCATATCAAAATCTACCATGTCTAAGATTACCAAATCAACCAGAGTATCACAACCCATAAAGTCAATAATACATCATAACAGACCCTTTCCACCACCATAGAATCCCTAATAGAAGTAAACACATGGATAGGCGTATCAAGTATATCACAAGCAAGATCCAATCCCAAAGCAAAATAAGCAGACACATAGGAGAAAGTAGAACCATGATCAAACAAAATCGTGGCCATTTTTTCTCATACAAAAATCGTACTTGTATTGACGACATCGGAGGACTCTGCCTCGGGCCTAACCGAAAATGCATAAAAGTGGGCATGATTACCTACTTGAGAACTAAACCTGTTGGGTTGTGCAACCCCTCTACCGGACAGATTGCTACCCCTTCTGACCTGGGCACCTCCTTTGCACGACTGGGTGCCACCTCTAATTGCTGGCTGATTGCCCCTTCCTAACTGTGGGTGATCCCTACTGAAAGTACTCCCTCCTCTCCCGGTAAGGACCGAAGCTCAAGGAGCTGGGTGCGGAATAATCTGCCCGCCCTAAACAAACCTGGGACACCATCTACGGATATGACCATACTCTCCACACTCATGACATACCTTCTCAATCACTGGTCTTTGAGTTGGAACAAAAGAAATAGGATGATCCCCAAAATTTGAATGCACTATCTGGTTACTCCCGACTCTACCTCCTAGTCGTGGAGTGGTCTATGGCACACCCCAGCTGACACCTGCATCCCGAGTAGCTTGAGGTACTGGAGTCCTAACAAAAAGAGCGTAGTAAGGACCCATCTTCCAAGCCTTCTGCTCGGCATTCTTCGCGTAACCATCCTATTTCACCCCCTCCACATTTTTCACAAACTACACTACTTATTGAAAGGTCTTACCTGCAGAGACCATCTAAAGGGCTGATAGCTGGAGACCCACATTCAGGCCTTTAACAAATCTCCTGATCCTCTCCTCCTCTGTGGGCAGTAAGGGCAGAGCATACCTAGATAGTGAGTTGAATCAGGCCTCGTATGTTGTGACTGAAGAGCTCCCATTCTCAATGGTGGTGAACTCGTCTCGCCTCTTATCTCTCAAGATACAAGGTACGTACTTCTCCAAAAATGTGGAGTAGAAATGGGTCCAGGTAAATGGCAGCGACCCTGCTGGTCTACACTCCACAAAATCCCTCCACCAGAGCTTAGCATCACCCATCAGCTGAAAGGTGACAAACTCTACCCCGTACTTCTCCACTGCCCCATTTTATGGAGCCTCACGTAACAATCAATGATAAACTCATAGGCGTCCTCCACCTCGGTACCATAGAAGATGGGAGGCTTCATCTTGGTGAACCTCCAGAACAAGTCATGTTCCTCTCCATTCATTACCGACCCATCTATCGGCCTCGAAAACATCACGACCTCAGAGATATTATCAATATGAGGAGACACAACAACTACATGTAGTATCCTCGAATGCTTCCCTACGAGAGTCGCTGGTGCTACCCTATTACCCATGAGGGTGCTTAGAAGGTTATACCTTGGAGGATGCTGGAGCGGCTGCCGCCTCTCCCTGAGTAGGAACCTCCACCTCTACAACCACTCTTTCTTGCACCGTCGGTGGTTCGGGAGATGCTGATCTCTCTCGAATCAGAGAAGGAGCATGGGCCCCTACACTGGCAGTAACAGGACTCTGCCTGCAACCTCTGCCACGTTCTCTGCCGTGAACTACGGTTGCTTCCACTAGCTTGGTGCTTTTATCGGTTTCCGCCTGCACGTGTTCTCACCATCTATGAGGGAGATAAAGAAGAATCGTTAGAAACCAATTTGGTTCACCAGATACCAATTAAAATTAAGTAATCACACAAAAAGTAAAGAAAGAAGGGAGTTTTCCTGAAGTCCTGTGGTCTTTCAAAGATAAGTTACGTATGTCTTCACACCGATCTGCGAGACTCTACTAGACTCCTCCTCGTGCAATGATCTAAATAAACTTAGAGCTTTGATACCAACTTTATCACGATCCAAAAGGACATTATTGGCACCCACACTAATCACTCGGTGGGCGAATCAATGTTTCCTAACTAATTCCCTCAAAACCATCGACATTCAGAAGAAAGGAAACACATTTTTAAAATTAACTAACGGAAAATCGTTATAATTAAAGAATCCAAAAATAATCCACCATCATAGCATTTCCAGAACCTAATTTTCATTGCACATGAAGACATCTACCTAACATTATTTAAGAGTATCTCATAAAAGAAAAGGACAAGAAACTATCAATGTCTGTACAAGAGACATCTTCTGCGAAGGAGTAGAACAACACATCTTACACCACTCAACTTTCTGTTAATCTACTGCTACTCTAGAGGTGAGGTCGAGATGAGCTTTCGCGATCAGATTCTGCACTAAATAAAAGTACAAAAGTAGCGTCAATACAAAACACAGTATTGGTAGGCATCATCAAACGACCTTAAATAATAACATACACACATGTAAACAACAATATGCAATTAGCTCAAAGCATCATTTATATATTGACAATATTCATTCAAGAATTAAATATGCTCAGGTGCTAACAGGTCTGCTCACTGGATTGGGCCATCGCTGCAGCGGAAGAAGTTCTACTGCAGGAGTATTGCCTTGGCAGTAGCTCGACTTAGCTGCATACCCACCATTCTATTAACTCTTTTCAACACACTAGGCATTATAATCATCCACGCTATTCACATTCATCAATAGACAATTGACACAACATAACCACATAGATTATAGAATGCATCATACATGAAGGGTTTCACAACTCATTCACGAGTCCTTATTCAACTATACCTAACCATCAAATCATTACAACATTTCAACAATTCAAAGGAGCAAAACACATGACCATAGATTTAGTTCAGTCAATCAAATAATACAACAAATGATGATATGCTAGGCACACGTCTCTGTCACATCACCATGAATACTCAATCACTGAAAATCAATGTACACACATGCCAGAGGGTCTTATTTCTGACCTTCCAGTCATGACCTGCAGGAGACTCTAGAAATCAATGTACTGTACCGGCTTGGTACCCGCTCCCACTCATATGCTAGTCCCCATGCAACCATCGTACATGAGCCACTCAATCATCATTGCTCATTTGGATGCTCCCCTTGGCTACGAGCCACTCATCTCAGGACATTCATAGTGTCCACATTCATTCTCATAATTGATATATTATCATTAAGTCCATTGACATGACTTTTAGGAGGCCTCATCTTTCCTCCATTAACTTAAACATTCAAATAATTCGAGATCATTCTCAACAAAAATAAAAGGACATGAACAAACTATCTACAGTCACTTCTACATTACACAGGTAACAACATCGCATTAGGGACATTCATTTAGTGAATTCAACAAGGAAGATTTTACAACACTTAAGGTCTAGAGACCCATATACACATTATCATTTCACATCTATACATGTCAATATGAAAAGTCTAACTCCTTCTAAACTATAATCTACCTCAATTTGAAGGGTTTGAATGCCAATTACTCCACCGGAGCCTTGCCTTTCCTCAACGTCTCCAAACTTTCAAAGTCTAAAATAAAAGATTAAGACAATTCAATAGTCTACTTCCAAAATCAAGGATTTTGAGAAGTCAAACCCAACCCATTTTTCCCATTATCACAATCCACTTCGTTGTCCAAGCCTTAATTCTTTAATATTATTCACTCAACCCTTTTTAAGGCAGTTTTTAAAGGTAAAAGTCTTAATTTCACCTAATTCTAGGTCTCAACTTTCACATGGATAACGTTCTATAAGAATTTCACCTTAGAGAGTGATCATTATCCCTTCTAAACCTAGGGTTCTTTTTCCAGCAATCTCACAATTGGGTATTCCCCCTTTATTCATATGTATTACGGAATTGAACATAGAAGAAGTAATCCGAGTTTCTTACCTAGTGAAGGGAATTGTTCTGCTCTTGGGGAAAATCGTCTCTATCCCTTAGAACTTCGTGCATTTGAATAATCGGATAGAACCCCTGAAATCCAACTAAAATTCACTTACTAATTTCCATCATTCCCTGCAGTGGTCACTTTTCCGCTGCAGTGACCCACTATGGCGGTCAGGTCACCGCCACAGCGGATCCAACGACCATTCTCCTGATCAATTACGACGGGTCTCTGACTGCGATAACGGTCTCGCTACAACAGAAATTCCCCTGCTGCAACGGCCCTCGTAAGTAGTAGCTCCTAAATTCTGCACTCAAACCACTCCCCTACTCAGAATTTTTACTATCACCCAACCAACACCTACTTATTACCTTCCCACCAATACTTAGGTTAGAGAGGGGTGTCCGGTCTTATTTTCCCCTCCCTCATAATGACATACGAGTCGTTACATTTTCATTGTAGGCACAACGCGCAAATCTCCTTATTCAGTTGATGTAAGTGTTGTAATGAATCAATACATACAAATTACATGCAAATCCTAGATGCTCCTATCATGAAAATTTCCCATGGAAAGTGAAAGTCATGTTTTACTCAGGTCATTTTTTTGAGCAACTAGAAGGTATTAGAAGCATCCAGCACAATGGACAACAAAAAAATCACACATATTAACTTCACTACTCGAACCCAAAAGTAATTGAGCTTCTTATTTTTCTTCAATCTCGCAAACATGGAACTGGCTCTTCTGAGACGTCAGAGATGAAGCATATTGATGCCAAGAGAAGAATGGCACTAGTAATACTATAGTGAGAACTTTTATCATCCATCAAATGCTCTCTCTTTATTTCCTTCTCCGTCTCTCTCAACCCAAACATCTTCACTCTATTGGTCGGCCTTTGCCACCCCCTCTTCTTCTCCTTCTTATAGAACCTTATTATTATTATTGCTGTCATTTCAGAATTGGTTATAACATATATTATAAAGTTTATCTTTCCTTGTCAAAAACAACAAGTACAGTTTAGTAAAGGAGTTGACACTTAGCTATTCGTTATCAATTTTAATCTTTGTTATTTCTTCTGAATCACATATTTTTTCCATTGGGTTCTTATCAAGTCAGAATTAGTTGCAAGTTTTTGATTAGTGATTTTCTTACTGCAAATTTTTTAATCCTTAATAAACATTAATAGATCTTAGAAAGAACTCCAAATTGCGAGCTAAATTAAACAAAAGAAGAAAAATATTTAGATAGATAAAGAGGAAGACTTACCTTGTTATTGATGATGCAGTAGGAGATGACAACGAGGTTAGCCTTAAACCTTGAGCTTTGAGAGATGAGGGTTCAAATAATTTTTTAGACATATATTCTGGGGATCTTATATTTTATCAAAACAAAGAGGGGTTTAGTTGTGCTTAAGGGTGTTGTACTTCTAGATCTAGTTAATGAAGATATATATGTCAAAGATGCATAACATACACTTTAATTTGGTCCCCAATATCCTATACGTATATGTGTATGTTGTTGCATACTAATACATGTAAAGAGATTTTGGTTTAAATTTCATCCTTGCCATGTTAATTAAATATTTATGGGTATAGAAAATAAAAATGATAACTAGAATATAATTTTTATTATGAATATAATCAATAATGAGAATTGTTTTTGATTCGGACCTCTTCTATCGAACAACACCTTTACCGATCGAACTAGTGTACGTTATAAGAGGTGTTCATCTTTCTATTCATTTTTACAAGATCTTAATTTTATAAGGTCTACACCACCTTTCTCATATCTCACTTGTGAGATTACACTAGGTATGTTGTTATTGTTATTATATCAAATAACTTTTGATAAGTAATTATATTGAATTAATAAAATTCAAAAATATACTAAGTCTCACCCAAGTTCATTTTGATCAAGTGTTTTGAGAATTGTTATTGATTCGAACAATAAGGTATTGATTGTTCAATTTGAATCTATTTTACATGGTCTAATAAGTTTCAAATATAATTTAAATGAGTCTTTTACATAATAAAGGAGGAGAAAGCTAGGAGAACATCGGGACGATTAGTTTGGAGTGCGATGCTAGTAGAACAACAATAATGAGAAAAGCTCCACTCCTTCATATTTATAACAATTACTAGATCTCCTCTGTTGAGACAAATTATTAGGTTATGTAAAATTAAATTTCTTTGACAATTTAAATTGGATTTAAACAAAGCTTCATTAATAGTTAGAATCGACGTTCAAGCTTCATCTTGAACAAGTACCGCTTCAAAAATTGTAATTTGACTTAGACCTCTATTATTAAAATAATACACAAATCGAAATAATAGATAAATCTGAGATGGAAAACCACTTCGAAATCAAGATTTATTTTAGCTCAGTATTTATTTAAATTATTAGATCTAGATAAATCGTATCTTGTAAATTCGAGATTCTTTTTTTTTTTGTATTCTTTAATGATAATAGTTAATTTTTTTAATTAATTAACTACATAAACTAGTAATTGACATAGACCTAAGCTTAAAGACAATAGTTTTATGATTTGCTACTAATTCAATTACATAATGTATGAGAAAAATATGTGCATTTTGATTAGGGTAGTTGATAACGCTCAAACCACACCTCTTACTGAAGTATGAAGCGGACGTTGTCAATAAAGAACCCAACTAGAGGTTGGGGTCGATCCCACAGGGAATATGTAAGGTAGAATACAGCCGATAAGTGAAATTGTAAGGTAGTTACTGATCTGGGGCATATTT
>JACEIK010007752.1:1437-22207 GCA_018107945.1 Datura stramonium
ATGAGTGATTTAAAACTAACCTTTATCAATATATTCCAAATCTAACTATCTTGCGATCACATCTCAAGTTAATACAATGATCATAATAACCAAGATTTTGTTGTAATTCCCTTTTCCTAATCTCTAACTCTCTAGGTTCAAGCAAGTAAAGAATTTGGGAAAATCTTAATGTTGTACACTATTAAGAAACATTTAAAGATGAAGTGAATATAATACAAGCGTTTAGCATTGGTTTTGAATCACTTTTTTGTAACCCTATTTCGTTAATCCATCATGACTCCCACAACCCCTAGTTGTGGAGGTTTTAGCCTCTCATGGTTGTAAGATGATAATTTGTATTCATAGACAAACACATAATTAAATACTTACAACAACAATTGGAAGAAAACCAGTTTGAATATCAAAGAACAATCTCAAGAACAACGTAGGAAATCTAGAATTTGATCCCAAGAATTTGCTCCTCAAAACATGATAAAAATTCACAAAAATTATTCTTCACACGTCTCCTACTTTGGTTTTGTCCTCTCTCTCTAATTTGCTACTATATTACATAGAAATAAAGGGTATTTATAATAGTAGAGTAAGCCTTCCTTGTTCCTTCATGGAGTGGAATTGGGATTTGTAACTCCTTTTCCTAGTTGGAGTAGGATTTGACTTTTTAAAATAACCTAGAAAAGTATTTATACAAATAATTTGAACTTTTTCCTAAATTAATAGGAAAACTAATTTAACTGTCACCGCCTATTTCTACAACATGTACCATGAACCTATGAGTCGTAGCTTCCTCTCATACAATGTTAAGCATTCTTGAATTTGGTTAAGTCTTTGAAGTTGGTACGACTTGTACAATGCTCTTATAAAATGCCTGTCATGGTCTGATCTTGTGAAGTCAGGCATCCTCTGAATATTTTCATGAGTATTATGGTACAACTCATATCTTGACTCATGAATGCCTCGTGCCCTAAGATCTACCAATCACATTTTCTCTGAAGTTCACCATGGCTCGTTAGTGCGAGTAATATGTGATCATCACGACTCGTATCTTCCATTCATTCCATGAGCTCAAACAAGTGAAATATTTATGTAATTTTCCATGACTGCTATGGTACTTCCCGTACCAGGATGGTACAGCTCGTGCCAAGAGTCGTACATGGCTAGTGCCTTATGCAGTTCCTATGAATTTTATCATAGATGTTATGTAAAACTCGTATTTTCAAGGTATGACTCATACTAAGATCTGAAATTTCACCATTTTTAGCACTCTTTTCTCTTCTTTTGCACATTTGAACTCCAATACTTAATATTCCTGAAAATAAAGTAAAAGTGCATCATATCTGTATAAACACACTTAAGACTATGCATATTTTTTATGTTTTAAGCGTCGAAAGTGCTGTCAATTCACAACACATAAAAAATATTTCTCTTAATATGCAGGTATTAATATACATGCCCATTTAAGAGAAATTATTTAGTAATGGTTGAATGCCCCTGTTAAACAAAGTATTAGATCCTACTTTCATTCTATTCCAAGCATAATACTATGGAAAATATGAAGGAGGGAATATCAGTACAAGTAGAGTTATCTATTAGGTAACTCAAAGAATACATAGACTACTAAAATTCAAAAAAACCAAATAGAGAATTTCCAGCCAAATGGCTAGACATATTAAAAGCTATGGAAGAACAAAAAGAAAATATTAAATTGACTAAGTGTTTGTGGAAATTACCACCAGAGACACCGACAAAATACAATACAGATGGAGCATCAAGAGGAATCTAGGAAGAAGCTCCTATGCTTATTGTACTAGAGATGCTAAAGGTGACCAAATATATGTTGAAGCACATCAAATAGAAAAACAACAAATACTAGAGCAGAAACTAACTATGCTAAAAGAATATAGATACTGTTAGAGTCAACTACCAGAAAGTAATAAAACAAATAGACTCAATGCTACTCAAGAAAGAAAGAAAATGAAAACGACTATGGAATATTATAGAATGAATACAGAAAATTCAATAAATATTAAAAAATAGAGAATAAATAGTTCACCATGTATTCAGAGAGGGAAGCTATCACGACTCGAGTTTACACCCTAAACGCGACACGGTACTTAGGATCAGAAGTGAACCCAAGCAAACCCATGGTAAAACATACATCTACTAAGACTGATCTACTGAAAGTAATGATAATGAAACGGAAGCTGACTAAAGAATATAAGAAAATACTAAATAATAATAAAATCTGAACAAAACTAAAACCCAAACTAAATCTATAAATACTGTCTGAAAGCCTTCCAAAATTAATTGATGAGTTTTTGGGACAAACCCCCAGCTAATTCTAATTTCTGAAACTTAACAAAGAAATACAACTTAAAATATAACTTTGTCCCTCGGCAGATAAGGACTCACCACTGAAGCTGCTAGGAAACCATTGAGAGACTAACTACAGTTCTGAGGCTGGGTAGCTAAGCCTATATTATAAAATGATATAGCACATAAAATTATGTGATCAGTACTTTGAATGTACTGAGTATGTGAGAAGGAACGGAAAACATACATATACTGAGTAATAATAAACTAAATTGTAACACTGCAGATATAGACTTAAATTTGAAGATTAGGACTGGACTGAAAATCATGATTGTACTGGACTGAACTGTACTGTGGAAGAAACTATAGTCGACATGTAACCACATGAGCTAAACGTGGAGTCCAACGTATACCCCCCATTGAAGAAGGCCCACTATACCTTGCCAGGGTATAGTGGTGGAACTAAGTGATCACTGTCTGGGCCATTAGGGATAGTAACCTATGGTGGCATTGTAGTTTTGGAAACTTGGCTACGTAGAACCTCAGCCCGCTTGGTGCTATGTACTACTCTCACTGGAAATCCTAAATGTGTCTAATTGTGTTGATAGCTCAAAACTGATGTCCTAAGACTAAGTCAGAACTACTTATCTTGAAGTGTTTGATTATGTCCAAAATATACTCTTCATTACAAAAGAGCCCACGGTCATTGTATCAAAACAAATATCCCGACGGATGTCGGGGTCGAATCCCACAAGGACTAGTGAATGATATGCAAGAGTGTCGTTTGGAAAATTGAATTTAGCTCACACCACTTGAAAATAACAAGGAAATAAACATTTTGGGGGACATTGAGATTTACAATAGAGTAAAAATTCTAATTTGACTAATTAAGATATCAAAATGACCAAGGTTGTTGATAATAATGTGAAAGACTAGAGGAGAGGTGTAGATGATATGCTAAATAGGGTCATGCTAGCTCATTTCATGAGTTCAAGTTGTGTAAATAACCTCGGGAAAGTGGACATTTGATGTTTTTCGACCTCATAAATACCTCTTTCTTGAGTTCTCTCAAACCACTAGGTATAATTAAATCAACCCGATTAGATTTGGATTAATAGATGTACTGATTTCTAGCTATTAGTTATTAATTAAGAGTGAAAATATGATTTTGGCTATTTCAAACCCAATTTCACAACCTCGCATCCATGTCCACCATTAGATTCTCTCTCAATACTCAATTCTTCTTTTTCAAGCAAAAATCAAGTAAAAAAATAATTAGACCCACATCAGCAACCATGGATCTTCAATTATAGATTGGAGAGAATTTAATATATTTTCACAAATTAAACAACATTGAGATGACTCTAGCAATACCCAATCTAATTAAGCATTCATCACCACACACCTCTAGTTACTGATTTAGCTACTCATAGTTAAGAAATTTAAAAGCACATTTAACAATAAACTCATTGAATTTAATAATAGGAGTAGAAAAAGCAAATTCAACAATAAGTTTTCAATAATGGTAGTACCTAGCTATGGAGGAAGACCTAGCAGAAAAGAAAACAATCCTTTACAATTTCCACCAATAGAATTCTTACTTTCTTCTTCTACAAAGAGAATGTTCTCAAAAAGCTAAAAATTATGATCTAATTGCTATAAAGTACTTCTCTCTAGAATATATCCAAAAGTAGGGTATTCACTTCTCTCTTTTTTCGTGATGGATATTTTTACCCCTGATTAGCGTTTTGGCGCTTGTGGAAGTATCGGTGGTTCACCAGTTACATTCCGCGAACCACCAGTTATAATTAACTGTGCCTTCAATGAGTTCCAGTGGTCTTAGGTGATCCCTTCAGCATTTCACTGGTCTCCACCATGCACTTCCGATCCTTTCTCTTTTATCCAACAAATTCAGGTGTCATTCGGCGAATGGACCAGCGAGTCGCTGATTAAAGTTTGTGTTCACCGATTGCTGTAATTCCTAGAGACAGTGTTCATCAGCTTTTGACCAGCGTTTCATCGATCTTCTTTGGTGGAGCGCCGATTTTCATCCGACTTCCTTCTTTTTACCCCATTTCTTGCTGTTTTCTTCACATTAGACATCTATACACAACAAAGGCAAAAGGGCATAAAATCCACATAAACAACTTGAAAACTAGGAAAGAACTCAGGCTTAAGATCCTAATGAGTTGGTAAATTACCAACTCCTCAAACCCCCAAACTTGAACAATTTCTTGTCCTCGTGTAATGTAGTTCTCGTCAGTTGCAGAACATGCCTCTCCACACAAGTTTAAACATCAATAATCTCCTGGTTTATGACAACCCAAAAATTCTCACAAACTCACTGAAAAAGAGAAACAGATTACCCTAAAAACAAGAATGTAAAAAACTGGAGTCAATTTTTGGATACAATGGAGAGATTTCAAGAGGCCACCACCCTTCAAAAACATGTTTCGCAAGAGCTTTCATTTTTAAAAACAAGGGCATACCTTATCCATGAAGTACACATAGCATTTGAATTCATGATCATTGCAAATTCAAAGCTTGCCTTAGAGCTTGCATTTCTCATGTCCTATGCATAGATTTACCCTTAATGCAATTGTGTCCTCAAAAGGGATGATGCCACTCACTGAGGAGAAAATCCATCTTTTTTTCATGAAATCAATGCACTCACACAAAGGATTGCGCAAAGAGAAGTTGCACTCACTCTCCCAAAAGAAATCTTCATGCACACAACTCGACCCATAGGCTTGCTCTTCGTATATTTGCCACTAATGTAGAGCAACTGCACTTAAAATCACTTAGGACTTGTGGGTCATAATTTAGGCTGGGGCTAGGGATAGATAAATGCTGACTAAATCCTCCCTAATTCCTTTACAAATACTTATGAAATCCCATTATCTTATTGAGATCACTCCACCTTATTTTTCCTTGTTCATTATCTTCATCATTTTTGTAATACAAGACACCCTTATAACACCTATGAATTTCACATTTGCATCCCTAAAGATCAGTNTGAATTTCACATTTGGCCTTATATATGCAAGAGATAATACCTTTTTACTATTCTTTCTCTTTTGATGATTTGAGGTCTTTCAACCCATCGATTCATTCAATTCATCACTATTTTGGTGCTACCTCACATTGAAGCTCTCATTTTCCCCTTCTCTTGCAAACCCCCAAACTTAGGCTTTTGCCTCATCTCAAATTCATTTCCTTATCACTCCCCATTTCATGGGCTTCAAGCCCCATTTTTCATTATTTTATCACCACCAATTAGGTAGGATGGGTGCCCAATAGAAGGATTAAAAATGGTCATTAGGCTTGTAATATGGTTTCCCAAAGAAAGGGTTGAAGGCTCAAATGTTGACTATCAAAGATTAATGTTCGAGGAGGTCATTTTGGGTGAAGTGACTTAACAAAAGAGGACCTAAGATCATGTTCTAAGTGTATCTACATCTAGGATTTCTCCTTGAGTCACACTTGGGGCAAGTTTTAGACAAGAAGGTGTGCATGAGATTCACAAAAATCCTTACCATACAAGGCATCATACCTAAAGAGTCCACAAAGGTCATTATCCACACAAAATCTTGATTTAAGACATCAGAACATGCAAATTCATATGTCAAACGAGGAATCTACAAAGTATGACAAAGAGTTCTATGTTCTCATTTCAAATGTTCATTATTTATATTTTCTGCCCATTTCAAAATTTTACTTCAAAAATTTTCTAGTGGTACCTCTCAAAACAGCTCCATAAAAAACTAAAAAATGATATGGCATTTTTCCTTAAGAAAGTCATCACTCAATCTATCATCGGAAAGTGTTAACTCGGTTGGACAATAAAAAGAAAGGAGAAACAAAGAAATGCTTTTTGGGAAAGAACCATGGTGTGAAGAAAACTCTTGGAGTTTGATTACTATTCTACTATTTACACGGTGAACAAACAAAGGACTTGGGTCCTAAAGGAATAAACAATTCAAGACAAGGACCCCATTCTCATAATTACCACACTAACATTCATCCAAGAATTCAACCAAGTCATTCATTTTTTTGTTTTCAACATCACAGGCCCGACGAGGGCAATCATCAACAAGAGTAAAAATCGAGCCTGACAAACGCTCACAATTCGTCAACGGATAATAAAAAATCAAAAAAGCCCGATAAGGGCTAATTCAACTCATCTCAAAATAAAACATCAGTGACCCCCTAACAAACACTCACCCCTCCCCCCCAACTAAGAGAATACATTGTCCCCAATGTATGCATGCAAATAAAGGGGTAAGAGACTCCCTGAGCAGGTCACTCCTCATCCTCCTCATCAGCAGCTTCCCCTATTACTGTGGCACTAGCAAAACTAGCCTCTCCCAGATCCTCGATGTTATCTCTCAAGCACTAAAACAAATCATTAATTTGGCCTCAAACAATGGAAGGAGCAGCCATTGCAGCATCAAGAACGCTCATGTCAGGCACTTCCATAGGTGTCTGACTTTTCCGCTCTTGCATCTCAGTTCGAAGAGAAGTGACAGCCCCCTCCACTACATCCACCCATTCTCATAGTGTTGTAAGGCTATAATACATTGATTTCAGCTCCCGTTTGACTGTTTGAGCAATGAGTGCAGGGAGACTCCTATCCAACTTTTAGAGTTGGCTCTCATGAGAGTTGGTCATTTCCACGAGTTTGTAGAGACCACTTGGCTGGGAGGATGTAAGAGGGGGAGATGCTCCCTTAAGAGGTATGTCACTGGAGGTTTGGCCCATAGCTTCTTGGTGAGACATATTCAAATCTGGGGCATGCGGTGACTACTCATCCCCGTGAGATAGTGATCCCTCAGCCAACCCAAAAGCTTACAATCTCTTCCTCTTAACTGCGGGTGCCTCGGCATCTCTTTTCCTGTCTAAGGCAATCACTCCTGAGGCCGGGACAGGGGTCTCATCATGGAACAATGGCACTCCCACTTGTAAACACAGCTGCAAAAT
The DNA here is from genome assembly GCA_018107945.1 of Datura stramonium. NCBI lineage: Eukaryota > Viridiplantae > Streptophyta > Magnoliopsida > Solanales > Solanaceae > Datura > Datura stramonium. The sequence goes on from JACEIK010007752.1 coordinate 8,728, forward strand.
AAGGACAACATATGGCATGGAGGTGCTGGCCTGTCTTGCCTTTCGCTTCATTTGCTAGGCCACAATCTCCCCAAAGTTAATGGGGACTCCGGACATGATGCAGGCTATGAGAATGTCCATCTCCAAGATGACCCGCTACTCATTTTTGGAAGGAATTATGCATCCATAGATAAAATCAAACCACAACTTAGCCTCAAACTTCAAATCATGGCGAGAAATTTTTCCACCCATGGAGGCCCATAGCAGAGTGTCAACTGTGATGATGGGGGCTATCCAGGTGAACTAATTTTTCAAGTTCGTAATCCTGGCCATATACTCTGTGCCCGAGTCAATTTTGTCTTCCCTAAACGAATAATTAATTATAGCTGGAGTTATGTCTACCTCCACCCCCCGTACCATGACTGATGGTAGTCAGGGGACTTCATCGATTTTTCCTTTATGCTTCATGATTTCTTATCTAGCCTGGTAGGAGGCATAGAATTCCGGAACCAGGATTGGGTAATATTCTGGGAGAGGACTGGCACCACTACTTGTTTGTGAACTTAGCAGTGATGTTGGGCAAGTCCCCACGCAATCCTGCCAAATCAAACATTTTCTCCACCATTATCGACAGGCCCTTGCATAAAATGTAGTGCCTTTTTATGTCATGCACGCATAAGATAATGGCCTCTCTAGAGTCGACGGGTGTTGCAAAGGCTTTGGCCTTTCCTTTACCTTTGGTTGTTGAGGAGGCTCGTGCCTTGCCTTTACCTGTGTTCCTAGATGAAGACATTTTCTGCAAACTTGATGTTAGTGTAAGCCATAATGCATTGAAATAAAATAACCTCCATGAAGTCGNGACATTTTCTGCAAACTTGATGTTAGTGTAAGCCATAATGCATTGAAATAAAATAACTAAACATTATACTAAAATATAGATGAGAAGCAAAGATGAAAAACCATCATTTAAAGAACCGGCAACACCGGCGAGCCGAAGGATGGTATCCGCGGACCGCCGATGCGAAGTAGTAAACTGAGCAGACAAAGATTCCACCGACAACAAAGCAACGAGTCGTCGGTCCCGATATGTGAACCACCGATGTAACGCAGGATCCAAGCAGCGGCCTAAAGCAAACTGTAGATTGGATCGACGTTCCATCGGCATTTTGTCGGACCCTACCTGCGAATAGCCGAATGTCGTCATTCCTAAAGAAATTCCAAGAATTTCAATGGAACAAAATTACAAACACCAACTCACATTATATTAATGTATCACTTCTACACATGAGAATGGACTCAAATAATGATTTACCCTTCAGGACGGCGTCACCCAATACAATCATAGGGAAAAGCATGAATTTTTAGTCCATTTGGGTTATCCAAGCAGCGGCCTAAAGCAAACTGTAGATTGGATCGACGTTCCATCGGCATTTTTTCGGACCCTACCTGCGAATAGCCAAATGTCGTCGTTCCTAAAGAAATTCCAAGAATTTCAATGGAACAAAATTACAAACACCAACTCACATTATATTAATGCATCACTTCTACACATGAGAATCTACTCAAATAATGATTTACCCTTCAGGACGGCGTCACCCAATACAATCATAGGGAAAAGCATGAATTTTTAGTCCATTTGGGTTACTCAGACTTCACCTCAATTTAAGTCCACACAAATATCACAAATATACCACACCCCTTTCAGCTAGAAACTTTTNCCCCCAAATTTCAACAAATAGAGCATTAACAAAGAAACTAATGGGAGAGAAAGGCATTAACAAGGAGGGGAATGTATATTAAAGCCTCATGAATATGCAATCAAGGTTCCATTGATGAGAACATACAAAGAGTCAAAGATAAATTACCACACTTAGGAGAAAGTTCTGCACTAAAGAACTTGTGGTATCTTGATATAGCTCAATAATGGAACTTCTAAGACTTGTGTAGTGGAGAGGGAGAATGTGATTGTAGTGAGAATTTGGTGAAGAGAGTGAGGGGGTTTTATAGGTGAGCAGGTGAGAAGGTTGTTGGTTGAGGAGATGGTGGGGCAGTAATGGTGAGTTAATTTGTTTATGGAAAGTGGGAGAGAAGGAGTTGTGGGAATGTGGAAAGATGGGATATTGGGAAGACAAAAAGGTTTGTGGAAAAATGGAAAAAGAGGAAAAAAAAAGCCTAAGGGAATTTTTTCTCAGATTAGGGTGGCTCAAGCAGATTTTTGGGGTCAGGTAGGTGCACATTTTATTTAGATTCAGAAACAAACCCGTACCTCGACCGGCGCTACACCGGCAATCACCGATATAAGCCGGCGGCTAGCCGCCTTACCTTTCTTTGCTTAAATTCACACCTAGTTCATTGTTTTACAACCTACGATAGGCTAGCGGTTAGAAAATGGGGTCGGCGTTTTGCCGATGGATCGCCGCTTAGGAACCCAATGCTCAGGTAATCTGTGTTGCACCGACGGTTGATCAGCGGTACCCGTTTCTGCATTGGTGGTCCACTGGTTCGTCCACCAGCCGAACGCTCATGTTCCCAGCTTTCCTCTTTCTTATATTAGGGAGTGGCAGTTCACATATATGGATCGGCGATTTGCCGGTCCAGTGCGTCACATGTCATGTTTTTGTGCTTTCTCTCCTTGCTTTTGACTTCATTGGTCCTATAAAATCAAAAACAACAATGGCATAAAAACTATCAAATAATACAGTTGGGTTGCCTCCCAAGAAGAACCTTAGTTAATGTCGATGCACGACGTAGCTCTCGTTTAGCAATCTTTCTGTGAAGGATCATCCTTCGACTCAGACTCCTCCATCTTGACTCCTCTCTCCTCATTCTCTGCATGCCACACTCCGATCACCTTGCATTCGTCGGGAGTTTACACTAATGGACACACCTTGAAGTTGACTTCTTCACTTCTAACGCAGAACTTGAGCTCTCCTAGCTCCACATCAACCAAAGCTCTACCCATAGCGAGCAATGTTCTCCCCAAAATAATTGACACTTCAGCATCTATTTCACAATCAAGGACTATGAAATCAGTTGGTAGAATGAATTTATCCACTCTCACCAATACAACTTCTAATACCCCCATAGGCTTCTTTATAGAACGATCCACCGTTATCAACCTCATTGATGTGGGTTTGGTGCTTCCAAGTCACAACTTCTTGAAAATGATGAGGGGCATTAGATTTATGCTCGCGTCAAGATCGCATAGAGATTTTTTAAACACAAATATCCCAATTGTTCAAGGGATTGTGAAAGCTATTGGGTCTTCGTTCTTGGGGGAAAGATTGCTAATAATCATCGCACTACAGTAGTATGTCATCTCCCCGCTATCGGCATCAACCACCTTCTTCTTTTTCAGAAACTCCTTCATAAATTTGGCATATCCGGGCATTTGAAGAAATGCATCCACCAATGGTATATTAATAGACAATTTACTGAACATATCAATGAATTTTTTGGACTTATCGTCCTTCTTTTTCTTAGCCAACCATTGTGGATAAGGGGGTGGAGCACTTGTTTCAACTTTTTTATCATTTGAGGCCTTCATGCCTACCTCATCTTCATCAACATGTAAGGGAACTTCATCATCCTTCGCCTTACTTTCATCTTCACTCTTTTCACCATTACATGTTGTTTTTGGCACCTCATCAAATTCATTTTCCTCATTTTATTAGGAGCAACAACTTCCTTAGGCTTTACTCTCGCATCTCAAACAAGTTTACCATGCCATGCATTGACTATCTTTCTTTAGGTTTGGCATTGTATCACTTGGGAGTGTTCCCTTCATTCGGGGATTCATTTGAGTGGACAAGTGGTTCATCTGAGCTTCCAAATGCTGAATAGAGGCTTAAAGAGAGCTCATCATCTGGGCAAGGTTAGACACCTCCCCTTTTAATTCCTTGACCCCTTTTGTCGGTTGATTCCACTTTCTTGAGGACTCTAGCTAACATCTCATAAACTATTGAGCTACCTGCATTGCTCACACCTGGCTAACTTTGGGCATTCTCAGCTTTTGGAGGGGGAACATATGGGTTTGAACTTCAATCGTAACGGTCTCCCTCTCGATTCTTCTCTCTATTGCCCTATCTTTCATTTCTTTTAGGCCATCCCTGGGCATCACGGTTTCTCCAACCTTGGTTCTCTTCCCTTGGGTGCCAAGGACCTTGATTAGTCCCTTGAAACCTTGATCAAGAACCCCCAATATGATTTACCATGTATTGGTATTCCTCATCGTACCTCGATGGCGATGATTCTCCTTCAAATTGTAATAGACATTACATACCTACAACATTCACAACCTTGGGCCCTGCCCCCATCACATGTTCGGTCATTAGTTCTAGCTGCATCATCATTTTAATGATATTTTCATCTCGCTCTTCATCTCTTTTCCTCAACTCAGCTGCCAATGCACTAGAACTAATGTCATGTGTAGATACATTTGTCTCTCTCGTATGCTAGGCCCTATTTATTTTTGTCATTCTATCCAAGAGGGCTTTAGCCAACTCATATGTTTGATCCATAATAGACCCTCTAGTGAAATCATTGGAAACAGATTTGTTGATGGAGTCGAGAGCTCGGTAAAAACTTTGAAGAAGCACTCCATCGGGGAGGCCATGGTTGGGACAAAGAGAAACCTTCTTTTTCAACCGTAACCATGCTTCATGCAATGGTTCTCCCGGCTCTTTCCTGATGTTTGTGATGTCATCCCTCAATTGCGACATTTTTGATAGAGGGAAGAAATGATGCAAAAAGGCTTCGGTTAATTCTTGTGAAGATGTAATATGACCATGAGGTAGTTCCTCCAACCACATCGTCTCCTCTCCCATTAGGGAAAATGGAAAGAGCCTTAACCTGATAGAATCTTAACTTATTTTTGTTATGTTGTAAGGCTAGCATATCTCCAAGAAATTTCTCAAGTGACGATTTGCATACTCACATGTTTTTCCCCAAAATAGTCCTTTCATTTGCAACAAATGTAGCATTGTACTTGTGACATGGAACACGACATTCCCTACCATAGGCGGTAGGCGAATGGCTCCCACCACTTCGGGCATCATCGGATTATCTTCCTCATGCTCCATATTACCCTCTACTGAGCTATCCCCTGCTTGTGAATGATGACTCATATGACTTTATCTTAACAAGAACAGCAAACTAGATGTCAATACCTATGATGCAAGACTAATTCAAATTAACAATCAACACAAGAGTATCAAGCACTAGACCGCGGAAACAACGCCATTTTAATGTCCCAAAATACTCTTCATTACAAAAGAGAATACACGGTCATTGTATTAAAACAAATATCCCGATGAATGTCAGGGTCGAATCCCACAGGGACTAGTGAATGATATGCACGAGTGCTGTTTAGGAAATTGAATTCAGCTCGCACCACTTGAAAATAACTAGGAAATAAACATTTTGGGGGAGATTGAGATTTACAATAGAGTAAAAATTCTAATTTGCCTAATTAAGATAGAAAAATGACGAAGGTTGTTGACAATAATGTGAAATACTAGAGGAGTGGTCTAGATGATATGCTAACGAAATAGGGCCATGCTAGGTCATCTCATGAGTTCAAGTTGTGTAAATAACCTCGGGCAAGTGGGCATTTGATGTTTTCCAACCTTATAAATAACTCTTGCTAGAGTTCTTTCAAACCACTAGATACACTTAAATCAGGCCTATTAGATTTGGATTAATAGCTACAATTATTTCTAGCTATTAGCTATTAATTAAGAGTGAGAATGTGATTTTGGCTATTTCCAACCCAATTTCACAACCTCACATCCATGTCCACCATTAAATTCTCTCCCAATACTCAATTCTTCTTTTTCAAACAAAAATCAAGTAAGAACAATTAGACCCACATTAGCAACCATAGATCTTCAATTATAGATTGGAGAGAATTTAGCATATTTACACTAATTAAACTATGTTGAGATGACTCTAGCAATACCCAATCTAATTAAGCATTAATCACCACACATCTCTAGTTAACGATTTAGCTATTCATAGTTAATAAATTTAAAAGCACATTTAACAATAAACTCATTGAGTTCAATAACAGGAGTAGCAAAATCAAATTCAACAATAAGTCTTCAATAATGGTAGCACCTTGGTATGGAGTATGAAGAAAAAGAAAATAAAATAGTTCTTTACAATTTCTACCAATAGAATTCTTACTTTCTTCTTCTACAAAGAGAATGTTCTCAAAAAGCTAAAAGTTAAGATCTAATGGGTACATAGTACTTCTCTCTAGAATATATCGAAAAGTAGAGTATTCACTTCTCATTTTATATGCTGGACATTTGTACCCCTGATCAGTGTTCTAGCATTTGCGAAAGTACCGGTGGTTCACCGGTTACATTCCGTGAACCACCGGCTATAATGAACTATGCCTTCAGTCAATTCTAGTGGCCTTAGGCGATTCCTTCGGCATTTCATCGGTCTCCACCCATGTGCTTCCAATCCTTTTCTTTTTGATCTAGTAAATTCAGGTGTCATTCAGCGAATGGACCAGCGAGTCGTTGGTTAAAGTTCGCATTTTCCGGTTTCTATAATTCCCAGAGGCAGTGTTCATCAGCTTTTAACTGGTGTTTCGCCGGTCTTATTCGGTGGAGTGCTGATTTTCATCTGACTTCTTTATTTTTACCCTTTTTCTTGCACTTTTCTTCACATTAGACATCTGCAACCAACAAAGGATAAAAGGGCATACAATCCACATAAACGACTCGAAAACTAGGCAAGAACTTAGGCTTAAGAGCCTAATGAGTTGGTAAATTACCAACTCATCAGTGTTCTAAGAGTCTAGGGACCTAGAAAGTTATGTTCTATGACTTTTTAGAGCTTTTTTATCTGAAAGAATCATAACAGTCTAAAGAATGACTTATAAGCTGATAAACTGATACTACTGAGTTTCTCAAAAGATTGATAAAATTCAAATTAATCAGCTGACATTTCTAGATGATACTAAGTATACTGAGTACTGAATGAAATTCTGAGATTGAACATACTAAAACATTAAGTTTCTATTCATGTATATGTACTAACATCCATAATTTGAGTAAAAATATAATAACAATATAGCATTTATATCTGAGTTCTAAATCATGAAAGTTTATTTGAATATCAGACTAAGGTTCAATGTTAAGGAAGAAATTTGTAAGAATAAAGCTAAAACACGAATTTCAACTAGGAATGATCATACAAACTTAGATATTTAACAAGGTTTAATGAATTTCTTAACTGATTGAAAACCCTTTCTTCAACTTCTACAAGGATAGAATTTAGAAAGATTTCTGAAAATAATTTGGGACACAACGGGGAAAGGAAACCCTTGTTGAAGTCTGACATACCTGAAAGAGGATGTTCCTGGGAAGAAGCCTTTAATTTTTGAATTGGTGGTGGAGAGATCTTGAGCTCCAACATACTGTTCTTGAGAGAAAAGTGAGAGAGTGAGGGAGGAAGGTCGACTAACTCCCTTTAACCCCTGATATTAACCTAAAAACAACATAGTTTAGGAGTTAGGATCTTTGAATTTACAAAAATGCCCCTGCAAATTGTTATTAAAATTTCTTCCTTTCAAGTGGTACGACTCAACCTACTGGCCGTATCAAGATCATATGATCTATACTGAAGTTCGAGGTTGGGGACATTGCTCAACACCATTTCTCTAAAGTTTTCCATGAAAGTCTACCACGATCCGTAAGATCTTACCATGAGTCTTACTGCGGTTACTAGCTTCCTCAAAGTCTTTTGAACATGTCTTTCAAATTCAAATCACGATTGGATGGGACGACCCATACCCTCCAACCACGAGTCATATATTGGCTAGTGGTTTTTCCTAGAGTTTCTGACCTCTTCTCTGAACTTTTGCACGATTGGTCAATACGATCCATACCATGGTGGTACGATCTTGACATGCAATCGTGGTTTCTCCCAACCACCCATACTATTTCCCTGACCCTCATATTATGAGTCCTGGTACGACTCATACCACAGTCCTACTAGTCGTACTGGTGACTCATACTGAGGCCTTTTTCCTAATTTTCAACATGGTCACATTTTAAGTCTAAAGGCTGGTCACAGAGAGTTCTGGGGTGTTACAACATCTACCACTTGGGAACATTCATCCTCAAATGAAAACTAAGTAAGCTATAAATTGGGGAAAGAATTGCAATCCAGAACTGAAAATTAATAATTGATTACTGAAGGAGTGACTGCCTCCAAACTGAGATAAACATGTAGACTGAGTTGTGCTACTATAGTGCACTTTAAAACATGAATAATGTTGAAGGGTAATGAACTTTGTAGAGTACTGAGGAGGAATTTAGTACCTGATGCTAAAACTTGGCCGGAAGGGAATAGGTTAGGGTATTTAGCCATCATGTATTCTTCTGCTTCCTATGTAGCTCTCTCAACTAGCTGGTTCCTCCATGAAACCTTTACTGAAGTGTTATACCCTAAAATCCCAAAGAACAGACCCAAGAGTTGAAACAGAAAAAATTGGATTTTCTACACCAGGTCATAGAATGAGTCTTCCTATGTCCCGTCAAGATGACCACGAGTCGTTAAGTGACTCGTGGTGAGGATTATGACTTAAGTTGAAATTTTTGGTTTTTGGATCACCACGAACATAAGCAGTAGTCGTGGTTAGCCCCACAACTTGTTGAGTCAGACGTGGTCAGGGATGAGGTGTAGGTAGGAGGAATTCAGAAAAGTGCCCCTAACAAGTGGGTCACCATGACTTGTTAGGTGCACCACAAGTCGTGGTGTGCCCCGTGGTGAGTTTTGACAGTGAAGGTAATGAAAGGTGACCACGAGTCGTGGTCACCAATGATGAATCGTTAGGTGCCTCATGAGGACCCTTTGAGGATATATGGCCAGTTTACTTAACGACAGGAGATCACGACTCGTGCCTAGTGGTAATGACTCGTCTAGTCCCTCGTTGGGACTGGAAGTCAGTTTTTCCCTGCGAGTTTATTAAGGGATTTTTCATGATTCCTATGAACCTAAGGCCTAAACTACGTTGTTTTAAGCTATTATTAATGAGTTTTAAGAGGGGTAAGTTCATTCTAAGCTATTCCTATTCATGCATGGAAGCTTAGAGTGATAGAGAGGTGATCAAGCTTAATTCCTTCCAAATTCTTCTCAATTCTTCCTTGGGCAATTAGAGAAGTTGTAGAATAAGATTCTCTCAGGTATGTAAGGTTATGAATGGGTAAATTGTTCACACCCATGTCCAATCCCTCTCTAATTCATGAAAATCTATATGTTGATCCTATGGGGTTTTAACCCAATGCATGAATTTCCTAAGTTTCTACCATGGGTATGATCTAAGTATGTTTCTATTATTGAATTATTATTCATGGGAAAGTTTTACAATATTTTCAATGATAAATCATGTTTTCAATTTTTATAAATTATGATGCCCATCTATGAGAAGTTCATGAAAGTTGAGATCTATGATGTATGTTCAAGTATGATGAGATATTTATGATGAAAAGCATGTTTTCAAGTTACCCATGTGTATAATCATGTTTTCAAGTGAATCAAGTATTTTCGAGCATGTTAAGTATTGGACAAGCCGATATGTTTTGGTGTCAAGACTCCCAAGTATGTTCATCTTGTGGTATGGTTTGAGTCAAGGCTCCTCATGTATGATTTCAAATATTATATGTACATGATTATTCAGCTTTGTCACTAGATGACGGTCAGCTTCATTGAAAAACTATGGAGTGCATATGTAGTTTTTTGGGAGTAGTGTCTAACACTGAGTAGGCTGAGGGCCACTCAACCATATGCCTCAAAACTACGAGCCAACGTAGGTATGATCAGATTATTTGGGACCTCCTTTGTGAGCTTTCCCCTTCCCCAAGGGGCCTTCTGCTTGGTATCGACATCATGGTAGCATCCTTAGCCCTGGCAAGGCTTTGGACAACTCTGCCCACTTGACTGTGATAGTCGAGACCACGTAAGCCCTATCGTGGTAATGTCAGTTATATGACGAGTCTCCCATTGTTCCTTATGATTTTAGTTATGCATATTTATCATTCATGATATTTATATCTATATGTTCTAAAGAAGGTTTGACCCAATGTTCAGTTTTACTTATGATTATCAGATTTCAAATTTGGGTCATTTGATTCAGTTTTGATGTTCAGAACATAATTTCAGAAAATAGTATGCAATCCCTACTCTCATATTCTTATCTTGATTATGTTTTATATTGTGCATGTTTTAGTGATTTTACTTACTTGAGTGTTTTTAATTACCTTGCATACTCAATACATTCCACGTACTGACCGCATACTCTATGTTGTATCGTTTCATGATACAAGCTTCGATCTTCAGACTAAGCCCCATCGCTAACTAGTTTCGAAGTCAGCATCCAGCTTCTATTGGTGAGTCTCATCTGTCGAGGGCCCCCTTTCTGTTTAGTTTTGTTACGTATTTTCAATTTCGAGCTTAAAGAGTTAGTTGGGGTCTTGTCCCATCAACTCATTAGAAATAGAGGCTTTTCAGACATAGATTGTAATCAGCTTCCAATTCGCATTTTTATTCTGATGATATGTATGTTTAGACTTCCGCTATGTTTATTATGATTGATCTTCCACTTTTATTGATTGATTTGGGTGTATGTTCATGTCATGGGTCGACTTGGAGTGTCTCGGGGATCCTTGCCCCGTGTCTCGATCAGGGCCCATGTTCAGGTCATGACAAACTTTGTATTAGAGCATTAGGTTTTGAAGTGTCCTAGGCTGTCTGAATGCCCCGTTAAGTAGAGTCTTTTTCATGGATGTGAAGCGCGCCACACTTATGATGAAGAGGCTACGAGAAATTTAGGAAATGCTCCCTTCTTTCATGATCTATGTCATGTAGTGAAATATCTCTCTATCCTTCTAACTCGTGCTATTCGCGATTGTAGAATCATGCCTCCCCGTAGAGTCAAAGGTAGAAGAAATGGAAATGGAAATGGAAATAGCCATGAGGATGGCAATGGGGACGGGCACCAACAGGTCCCACCAGCGCATGAGCACCATGAACCGGAGCCGGTTGCCCATGCTGAATTCAGGGAAACCATTCAGATACTAGCACAGGCCTTGACCGCCCAAGTGAATTAGTAGGCAAATGCATGTCCCTCAGAATAGGAATGCGGTGGCAGCATGAGTCAGAGATTTCCTAAGCATGAACCCTCTAGAGTTTCTTGGACCAAAGGCGGACAAGGATCCACAATAGTTTATCGATGAGATTCTAAAGATCACCCAGATCATAGGGGTGAATGGGATGGACTGTGCTGACTTAGCCTCTTATCAATTGAAAGGGGTTACGCATATCTGGTTCAAGCAGTGGAAGGATAGTAGGGAAGTCGGAGCATGTCCTATCAGTTGGAATGAGTTTCACGTCACTTTTCTATACTGGTTCTTCCCTCATGGGATGAGGGAGCTGAAAGAGGCCGAGTTTGTGAATCTAAAACAAGGAAAGATGATAGTGCAGGAATATGCCCTAGAGTTCACTCATCTATCCAAGTACGCCCCATAGTTAGTTGTTGACCAGAGAGCTCGAGTGAGCAGGTTTGTACGTGGAGTGGCAGACTACCTGGACAAGGATTGAAGGACCGCCATGCTCTATCAATATATAGATTTCCCTCGTATAGTCTTGTACGCCCAGCAAGTGGAGGTGGCGAATCTGAGGGAGAGAGAGGCCAAGAGGGCTAGGACAGAAAGTTATAGGTTCTCTCATCCGAGACCAGGTGGTGGGCACCGACAGCAGTCCCACCAGAGATCTTCAGCCCCAACATCATCATCAATGAGTGTGTCATCCAGACCTAGGCACGACCAGAGGAGATGAGGATCAGGCTCTAGGGGTCAAAGTAGTAAGCCCGCAGATTCCAATATTCCAAAGTGCGACCGGTGTGGCCAGAGACACACGGTTTAGTGTTTGGCAGGTATAGGTACTTTCTTTAGGTATGGAAAGCCCGGTCATATACTCAGAGATTTCCCAGCAGCTAGACAGGGCCATGATAGGGGTCGAGGCCTAGCCTCTAGTTCAATAGCTCCACCAGCATGCCCATCTCAGCAGGGCGCATCTATTAGTGCGGTTGGCTGACAGCACCAGAACATATTATATGCCTTAGTCTCCCGCCAGGAGCAGGAGGTCTCCCCGGATGTAGTCATTGGTATGTTACGATTTTTTCACATTGATATACATGCTTTATTAGATTCGGGGGCTACCTTGTCTTTTGTGATGCCCTATGTTGCTAGTAGTTTCAGAGTCAATCCCAAAATCCTATCAGAACCCTTCTCAGTCTCTACTCCAGTCGGTGATTCAGTTATAGCTAGACAGGTGTGTAGAGATTGCCCTGTCACAATCCTTTATAAAATCACCTCAACAGATTTAGTAGAGTTGGCCATGAAAGATTTTGATGTTATCCTCAGCATAAATTGGCTATTTTCATGTTATGCCTCAGTTAATTATAGAACCTGTGTCGTAGAGTTTGTATTCCTGGGTGAGCTAGTCTTAGAATGGAAGGGTAGTTCAGTTGTGCCTGTAGGTTGTTTCATTTCCTACCTAAAGGCCAAAACGATGATCTCTAAGGGTTGTGTGTACCGTCTAGTTAGGGTTAAGGATGCTATGTCCGAGATCATAACTATCCAGTCAGTGCCATTAGTATGTGAGTATCTAGAAGTCTTCCCAGGTGATCTATTAGGAATTCCTCCAGAGCGGAAGATTGATTTTGGTATTGACCTTCTTCTCTATATGTAGCCTATATCCATTCCTCCTTATCGAATGGCCCAAGTCGAATTAAAGGATTTGATGGAGCAGTTGAAATACCTTTTAGATAAGGGATTTATCAGACCGAGCAAATCCCCATAGGGTGCACCAATTCTCTTTGTCTAAAAGAAAGAGGGTTCTCTTCGTATGTGTATTGATTATCGGCAATTGAACAAGGTCTCCATCAAGAACAGGTATCCTCTTCCCAGAATTGATGACTTTTTTGACAAGCTTCAGGGTGCTAAGTGCTTTTCAAGGATAGTTCTCAGATCCGGCTACCATCAGCTCAGGGTTCGGGAGAGTGACATCCCGAAGACAGCCTTCAAGACGTGGTATGGTCATTATGAGTTTGTAGTTATGTATTTTGGACTAATGAATGCTCCTTCTACTTTTATGGATTTGATGAACAGGGTGTTCAATCCATACTTGGATATTCTTGTGATCATGTTTATCGATGACATCCTGATATACTTTCGGAGCGAGGAAGAGCATGCTGCTCATTTGAGGGTGGTGTTACAAACTCTCAAGGATCACCAGTTATATGTTAAATTTAGTAAATGCAAGTTTTGGTTGAACTAAGTGTCATTCTTGGGTCATGTGGTGTCGAGTGAGGTATAAAGGTGAATTCTGAAAAGATAAAAGTGGTGAAGAATTGACCTAGACCGGTGAATTCTTCAGATATCAAGAGTTTCTTGGGTTAGCTGGGTACTATCAGACATTTTTT
>JACEIK010007752.1:44915-60634 GCA_018107945.1 Datura stramonium
ATGCATCTTAGCTTCATAAAATTACATTTTTCCTGCAAAACAACGCTAATCATATTGGTTAGTATAAATTCACATCTTAACTACAAATTACATGAGAATGAACAAATAACTATAGATAAACAAGACGAAATGAAGCATTTGAGTATCACTTGGGCATATAATTCTGCCCAAGATCACCCGTGCAAACTTACCAACTCCAGAATATATAGTCTAGCATAATCCTATGCTGAATTTGTAGTCTTAACTGGTAGGAAATATGCTGACTTAGTCATCTAGTCTACGATCACCCATATATAATCATATTATCGATGGTTACGAGGCAAGCCTATAACGAATTCAATGTTTATCTATTCCCATTTCCAAGTAGGAATGTTGATATCCTAATTCATACCTCCCAGTCTCTGGTATTCAACTTTCACCTACTTGTAATTCGGACACTTAGTCACAAATTTTGCAATGTCCTTCTTCATACCATTCCACCAATAGACTTCACATAGATCACGGTACATCTTGGTGGACCTGGATGGATAGAATATCAGGATGTCACACCTAAAAACTAGGGCAGGGCGTGACTGGCTTTCGACTCCAATCGAAAAACCATCTATATACCATTTGAATTGTAACCCTTAGGCCAACAGGGCCACCTGTCATAGTTAGTAATAGCATAGAAATGGACCAACCAGGTCTCAACAAACATAACAAAGATAGTGTGCTGACAAGGCCATGATAGAAACTAAAATAAACTGTGAAAGGCCAGCCATGAAACAAAGTAAGCTGAAACTGAACAACTATACAACTAGTCCACAAAAGCCTCTAAAAGAGTAGACAATAGTAAATGCATAGGATAGGGACTTGACCTACCCATATGTACATCAAAAGCTCAAAATGACCAAACCAAACATAGGGATATTGAAAGAAAGGAGCATACCAACTCTTCGTTGGATCTAAGCTCCTATTTTATTGGCTGATCTGAGCTCCTGTCTGCACCCGCAACACAATCTTAGGGGTCCCTTGGTGAAGGGACATCATAACAAAAATATGCACTAGTATGTAAAACTGAAAGTTGTAAATAAAGAAATGCAAAATATAACTAAACTAGAGAACGGAATAGCAACAACCTGACACTCTAGAACCTGTCAATATAAACAGTGACAAGAAACAAGTGAACATAACACAAAAGGTAGGGTATAGAGAGAAACTCTATAATTCTATAACTGACTATCCTATATGCAAATTCTGTGCATAAGTATAACATAAAAGACTCATATGCCAACACTTCCGATACTTGAATTGGTGTTTCTAAGAATCGACTTGGTGGTTACCTGATACTTGGACTAGGATTTATGTATGGCTTTCTAATACTAGAATCAGGACTTTAAGAGTTTCCTGATACTTAGACCAGGACTTTATACGGTGAACTTGATACTTGGTCCAGGATTTTCATATATCATCCTTCGCACAATCAGCCATCTGATACTCGGACAATAGAGGGCATGTGGCATCACACAATTAGCTATCTAATACTTGGACCAGAGAGGGCATGCAGTAAAAAAATTTAAATCATGCAAGTGAGCTTCTGAACAATGCAATATATATCTGTCTCAAATATCGGGTCCAACTCAGAGGACCAACTAAATAATACAAAGTAACTGAAGATAATGGGTCCAAGTTGAAGGACCTACTGAACATAACACCCTAGCAACTGACAAAAATGGGACATAAAACATAACTTGACTTGAAAGCTTAACATGAACATGAGACTCGAGGAATATGACGCTGGACCTTGCTTGAGGGTTCTTAAAACCAACTTTGGATACTTAGACTCAACTTTTGAATACTTGGACTCCAAATGAATACTTAAATTTAATTTATAAATCTTAGACTCAACTTGAACTCAATTGGAATATCTCAAACTCAATTATGGATACTTAGCGTCAGCGTTTGCTACGTTAGCACCCAATAACTCGATAACTTGTCAATAACTTAAGGAATAGGAGTTATTGAATTTATTTTAATCCTTAAGAAATTTTAAAAATATATAAATAAATGTAGGTGATCATATCAAGGAATCTCTACGTTGGTACTCTAGTTTACCCTTACTAGCTTGACATTCGTCCTTAGCGCACGTGATTCTTACGTTGCTGTTTTAGCTTCACATTTCTAATTTCATAAGGTGGACAGAACCTTATACATGATTAAAAAAACATATATAATATACTGTAAATGAAAACCTAACAATTCCCATGCTGACAGTTTTCCAACTTGCTATACAACTACGACAACAAATCGACACAACATTACACTTTAAGAGCCCCTTTGGGATAGACATAATCTCAACATTTAGCTTCAATCAAACATGGACATTAAATCATAAAAATATATTGAAATACTTAATTAACACATATGAGAATTTATCTGGCTCATTCAACTCACAACGCACAAATCGTGCTTGAAAGAACAACTGACGGGACACCTTACACACCTTTTTCCGATGAACTTTCCTTAGCCAATTTCCTACTTCAATTACAAGAATTTAACCATATTATTTTATTGAATTCATATTCAACAACAAGATTAATATGTATCACAAAATTCAGCCAAAATAATTCACCAAATGGCAGTAACAACAACAACAATAACTCACTGCAACACATACAACAATAGCCGTTTCTTTACTTGTTTTCACAAGCTTTTGAGGGAGAACCTAAGAAGGGAAAATTAACTAATTTCTGATGTAATCCTTCCCATAAAAGTGAATATATTTACATACAATAAACTGCCAAAAATCCTAGAAAAATCGAGCAAGAACTCAGCTCAAAAACAGTCCAACGGCAGCTCACTTAGCTGCCAAATTCCAGCCTTGTTTCTTGTAATTTAAGGGGATTAAAGAGGGTAAAATTCTTACATTTCTTCTTTGATTTAAACCCTACTAAAATTTGTACATATAGGAAGCATAAAAGAGCTTGAAAACGCAGCAAGTCTCCTCCAATTCACTGCCAAAACGAGCTCTAAAACAGTCACCAAAACAGCAGCCCACAAGGCTTCCACCACCTAGCTTTGGCTAGGATTTCATACAAGTTTAGTAGCTAGAATCACTTACCATTTTACTTGAAGTAGTTCTTGGATAAACTTTGAGGGTTCTCCTTCAATTTTCTTCCAGTAAATGCAGCACCTTGGCTGTCCAAAACGCAGCAAAATAGCCTACAAACACACCATGTTCACCTTGCAAAAGAACTCTTAACTTGTCTTGTGTTTTGATGGAATTTAACTTGATATTTCCCCTTCACTTTTACTAGGTTATTTTATGGAAATTGAGAGAATATAAGGGTGGAAACAAGAAGCTCAATTCTTGAAAAGATGAAAGTGATTTCATAATACAAAACTCAAAACATAAAGGGGTTTAGGCGGTGGCCCTTCTTTTGGGCAGTGACCACGTCACCGCTCAATAGTGCCAATGTAGAATGCCTATAACTTTTTATTCCAAACTCTAACTGATGAGAAGTTTGATATTCTAATAACTAGACTCAAATACCTTTAATTTGGTAGGTCTTGAGGCTCCTAAATCATTATATATTAGGAGATATAGTCGTTTAAATTTGATCCTTACTTATGAACTTCATATACTCTTCACTTTTTCCTTCTTACATGTTTTCCTCCTCACCTAAGACCAATATATAACCCATAATTCCCTTAACATAGCATACAAACATCAAATAATCACCAAAAAATTTTCGGGGTGTAACATCCTTCCCCTCATAGGAACATTCATCCTCGAATGAGAATTAACTTCGCTTGACATGCTTCAAAATACATACTCAGTAACTTAGGTATCAAATACATACCTCAGTATGACATCAACATTGTAAATAGGTGAGGATGCTTCTTCTTCATTTCTTCCTCAGCTTCCCAAGTTACTTCTTCAACATTGTCATTTATCCATAATACTTTAGCAGAGAAGAATTCCTTAGTTCGGAGCTTCCTAAATTGTCGCTCAAGGTTGGCAGCTGGGACCTTTGTATAGTTCATCTCCTCAGATAATATGGACATCATCAACAGGCGTCATATGGGTCGGGTCTACTATAAACTTCTGCAACATAGATACATAAAATACTGGGTGGACTGCCGCTAGCTCAGGTGGCAACTCCAACTCATAGGCTACTTGGCCTATCCTGCGGATAACTCTGTAAGGCCCAAAATATCTAGGGCTCATCTTGCCTTTTCAGCCAAATGGCATGACGCCTTTCATAGGTGACACTTTCAGGAAGACCCAATCATCAACAGAAAACTCCAATGCTCGATGATGTATGTCAGCATAAGATTTCTGTCTGCTCGGAGCTGTCTGAAGTTGATCTCTGATAAGCTTTACTTTGTCCATAACCTTCTACACTAGATTTGTCCCCAATAGTTCTGCTTCGATGAGTTCAAATCTTAGCCGATTGGTTAACGACATTTTTTCCCATACAAAGCTTCATACGGAGCCATTTGAGTGCTTTCCTGATAAATATATTGTAGGTAAATTTTATCAAAGGGATATGATCATCCCAACCTCCTTAAAAGTCCAAAATACAAGCATGCAACATATCTTTAAGTGTTTGAATGGTGCGTTCAACCTGTCCATCTGTCTGGGGATGAAATATTGTGCTAAGATTCACCTGAGTGCCCAAGCCTTTCTGGAAGGATTTCCAAAAGTTTGTTGTAAAATATGCGCCTCTATATGAAATAATGGACAAAGGAATGTCATGTATGCAAACTATCTAATGGATATACAACCTAGCATAATCCTCCGTGGCATATGTTGTCCTAACCAACATAAAGTGAGCTGATTTAGTCAATCTATCTACTATTACCTAAATGGAGTCACACTTCCTGCTTGTCCACGACAACCTAGTAATAAAATCCATATTAATGAATTACCACTTCTAGGATGGAATCTCTACATTTTGAGTCAAGCCTCCAGGTCTCTGATGCTCGACCATCACCGGTTAGCAATTAGGACACTGGGCCATAAAACATATGATGTACTTTTTTATGTTATTCCACCAGTATAGTTGTTTCAGGCCACGATACATCTTTGTTGCACCTAGATGTACTGAATACTGAGAGTAATAAGCTTCACTCATAATTTTCCCTGTAGCTTACCTATATTCAACACACATCAACGAGTCTGGTATTTCAGAACTCTATATGGCCCATACTCAAACAAGGCCTGTTTATGCTGTGGAATGCTATCTCTTTGCACTACTAATTCTGGATCCTTATATTGTCACTGCTTAACTTATGACACCAGGGAGGATTCTGCAGTGTTTTAAACTACTACACTTCCATCTTCAGTATCTATCAACCAAATATGTAGATTAACTAATTGCAGTATAGTCTTCACTATTTCAACTCTGTCAGCTTCTATATCACTTAAGTTGCCCATAGACTTGCATCTTAATGCATCATCCACAACATTAGCTTTGCCATGATGGTACAAAATGCTAACATCATAATCCGTCAGCAATTCTAATCACCTTCTTTGTCGTAAATTCAACTCCTTCTGCCGGAGCAGGTACTGAAGGCTCTTATGATTTGTAAGGATACCAACATGTTCCCCATACAGGTAGTGACGTCAGATCTTTAGAGCTAACACCACGATTGCTAACTCTAGATCATGGGTAGGGCAATTTTTCTCGTGCTTCCTCAGCTTCCTCAAAGCATAGGCAATGAATTTGTCGTGTTACATCAAAAAGTAATTTGAGCGAATCCTGGAAGTATCACAATAAATAACATAATCCTCTATACCTTTTGAAAGAGTCAAGATAGGTTTTGAAGTCAACCTATCTTTCAATTCCTGAAAAATGCGCGCACACGCCTCTAACCACTGAAACATAACTATTTTATGAGTCAAGTTTGTCAACAACACAGAGATAGTAGAAAAGCCTTCTAAAAATCTGTGATAGTAACCTACCAAACCCAGAATCTACGAACTTCTGTAGGAGTCAAGGGTCTAGGCCAACTCTCTACCGCCTCTATTTTTTGACTATTCACTTTTATACCTTCAGCTGTAATTACATGACCATGGAAAACCATAGATGCTAGCCAAAATTCACACATAGAAAATTTAGCATACAACCTATGCTCCTGGAGAGTTTGTGACATAGCACTTAGGTGACCTGCATGCTCACCATTTGATCATGAATAAATTAGTATGTCATCAATAAAGATAATCACAAACACATCATGGAACGGCCTAAACACCCTATTCATCAAATCCATAAAAACTGTCGGGGCATTAGTAAGCCCAAATGACATCACTAAGAACTCATAATGATTGTATCTAGTTCTGAAGGCAGTCTCAGGGATCAACCTCTCTAACCCATAACTGGTAGTACTCGGACCTCAAGTCAATCTTTAAAAAGCATTTGACACCCTGTAACTAATCAAATAAGTCATTAATCTTGGAAAGTGGATACTTATTCTTAATCATCACTTTATTGAACTACCTATACTCAATACACATCCTTAACGACTCATCTTTCTTTCGCACAAAGAGCACTAGTGTACCCCAAGGCGATACACTAGGTTGAATGAGTCCCTTCTCAAGAAAATCTCTCAGTTGCTCCTTCAACTCACTTAGCTTTTCAAGATCCATCATGTAAGGAGAGATCCACATGGGATGAGTACCTGGAAGTAATGGCAAAGTATACCTCCTTCTCGGGAGGAACTCCAGCTAAGTCCTCTGGGAAGACTGCTGAAGACTCATTTACCACTGGGACTAACTGAAAAGTCATCGGCTCATTGGTCAAGTCTCTGATTTGAACTAAGTGAGAAATGCAACCTTTGGATAACATATTTTGGGCCTTAAGGTACGAAATAAACTTACCTTTAGGTGTAGAAGCATTACCCTTCCATTCCAAGACTGGCTCATCCAAAAATTGGAATCTGACAATCTTTAGTCGGCAATTGGCATTAGCTTAACACGCTGCTAACCAATCCATTCCCATAATAACATCAAAGTCAACCATATCAAGCTCAACTAGATCAGATAATGTAGATCTATCATATACTCAAACCGTACAACCATGGTATACTCTTCATAGATTTGCCAATAGGCGTAGATACAACAAATGAATAAGCCTACAATTCAGGAGCTACCTCAAATTGAATCGCTATTAGAGGAGAAACATACAAAAAAGTAGAGCCTGGATCAATCAAAGCATAAACATAATGGGAGAATATAATCAAAGTACCTGTAACAACATCAGGCGATGACTCCTGGTCCTAGCGACCGCCTTGAGCATAAAAGCAATTCTGCATTGTCCTTGAACTAGCATATTCTCCCCTCTTACCGTTACTACGACCTATTGAAGGCTGAGAACTGCGCTTTGGAGGTCGAACTAAGGGTGATGATGCTACAACAGATCGCGTCCAAATACACTTCTCGCTAGGAGAGAGTGTACACGATCGTTAGCATTATAATTTACCCATCTTTACGAGTCAGGGCTGAATCCATAGGGAATAGGGGATCACTACTAAAGTTTTTTGTTAACCTAAAGTATTTAGCATCATTGTTTCACAATACATAAAATAAATGTTGGGGAGGGTGGGGGAATGAAAACACTATATTATTCTATTGAAGATCAAAATGAAGTAATGCAAGTTGAAGCAACAATGAGAACAAATACTAGGGATGTGCTATTGATGGGGCGTCAATAAGAGTGGAGTTAATCAACAAGTCTTAAGAATCAATTAGTAACATGAATAGCCATGGACAAGTCTATACACGATGACTTTCGACCACTTGGGCATATTTTACTTGAGTTCTTTCAAACCTCAAGCTCAATTAACACATTACCCATATTGGCTTGGGAAAGAATTAAACTATTTTTATCCTGAATCCTTAAATTGAGTTATGAAAATGGGTTTTGGCTATTCCTAGCCCAACCCCACATTAGCAAATCTCAAACCCCACTAATGCTTTGTCACCCATATCTTACTTTTCTTTAGCAAGAAAAAAGCAAGATAAGTAATTACAATGCATGTTTGCAACCATAAAAATTTACATCAAAATTTAAAGAAAGCATTAGATGATAATAAAGTAATCCTAAGAATAAATTAACAACACCCAATCAAATCTCAATCCACATCAAGCACACACCCCTACTAATCAAATTAGCTACTCATGAATATAAATAAGATAACGAAATCAATAAGAGATTCAATCACATTCATATTAGAATAGTAAATTTGAGCTTCAATGTGTACTTTAATGGAGAATTTCTTACCCTAAAAGTATTGAAGAAGAAGAAGGAGNTTCTCACTCTAAAAAAGATTAGCTAATCAAAAAGTCCTCTCTACAAAGGTGAAAAAGTGTGTAAAAGATAGGGAAAATTTTCTTTTCATTCTTCTGCATAGATTTCCACTTTGTCTTTAGAAGCTTCTAATTCATTTATGTGTCAGATTTACACAGTTTTTCCCTTTGCAGTACAACATCACTTGGTGCGGTACCTGTATTTCGTTGATGCCCATCCATGAAACACGGGTTCATCACAAGTCATGGAAGCCAGTCCAATTCAACTTCTACGTCTGCAGCTGGGTCCGTGACTTTCATCTAGATTAAGGGAAATTAACTTCGGCATCTCACCTGCATTTCACCGGTGTCCAACTTGCGAAATGCAGGTCTCCCTTTCCCAGAACTGGCTCTTTATTCAATTTCTTTATTTTCTTAATGTCTGCAAAATCAAAAGAAAAAGGCATAATCCTTCCTAGAAGAGTTTAAAACAAATAAAAAGCTCATTCTTAAAAGCCTAATGAGTTGGTAAATTACCAGCTCATCAAACCCCCAAACTTGAACCATTGCTTGTCCTCAAGAAAGACATCTCCTAAAAAATGAGAAATTTAATTAAGCATGGCATAACCCAAGATTGACACGCGAAGGGCCCTTAATTCCTAGTACAACCCCAAAATCACACACAAATTCCACACTAAAAAAACACAAACATGTTGAACCTTTTCAAGAGATAACAAAAAACAATTGGCACCTTTTCACAAATATATTCTTTCATTCCAAAGAAGGGGCTTAGTTCATCAAAACAAAATAAAGGAGCATCTCAAGTCATTGATAGTTCACATTTAAAGTTTTCCTTAAAGTTCACAATACCTTCGCCTCAATCACACCTTTCAATTTAAAACCCATTTAAGCATGTACCCCCAAAGAAGTGATGCCACTCATGTCAACAGAGAATCCCTTTCATTTTTCATGCTCTTCACACATAGGGATTATAAGATAAAGCAAATATTCTCACTCTCACAAAGAAATTCAAGTTCATGCAAATTGACCCATAGGCTTGCCCTTCATATATCTCGCCACTAATATAGAGTTGTGAAGGCTAGGGGTAAGGATAGGATAATTGTTTAACTCTAGTGAATAGAACCTCCCTGTGCCTTTTGTTAACATTTTTTCAAACATCCCACTTCATTGATGAACTCACTCCACCTTATTTCCCCTTATTCATCATTGCCTTTTTTTTCAAAGAACCTCCTTATATCCCCTTTGAATCCACAATTAGCCTTCTAAAAACAAGAGGTAATACCTTTCAAGACTTCTTTTCTTTTATGCTTGAGGTTTTTCAACTAATCATTTCCTTCATTTTATCAGAATTTCGTACTACCTCTCTTTGAAGCTCACATTTTCTTTCTCTTTTTGCAAACCCCCAAACTTAGTCTTTTGCCCTATGTATTTCTTTTCTCTCCCCAAATTTTGGGCACTAAGCCCCATTTTTCATTCTTTCATCACTAGCACTAGGGAGGATGGGTGCCAAAGAAGAGGATTAGAAAAGGTACTTAGGCTTATAATGTGGTTTTTAAAGAAAAAGGTTAAAAGCTCAAACATTGGTTAGAGAAAATAGATGTTTAAGGAGGTTATTTTGTGTGAATTGGATTATCCAAAATATTTCTAAGATCATGTTCCAGGTGCAGCTACCTCTAGGAATTTTCTTTGAGTCATAGTTAGGGCAAGTTCTAGACAATTTAACATACACAAGAATTCAGCCAAATATCTCACCACATAAGGCATCACAATCCAAAGGGTTTACATACTTTCAACATAACATCAAAGATATGAATTAAGATAAATTAGCATATGAGTCAAAAGTACAATCAAAGAATGTACAGCTCATAATAGGAGAGTGCTCAATTTTCTACTTCAAGTGCCCCTTTTTCTCAAAAATTCTTTTGCACAACCAAAAATTTTCTGGTGGTACCGCTTAAAGCAAGTGCAACAAAAAGACTCAAATAGACTCTAAACATGGCATTTTCCTTAAGAAAGTCACCTCTGATTCTATTATCGGGAAATGACACCTAGTTCGACACAAAAGAAAAGAAAGAAAATAATGCTCCTTGGGAAAGAACCGCGGTAAAGAAAATTGTTGGAGTTTATTGCTATCTACTACTATGAACAAAGGAATACTTTTAAAATTTGGGTCATCAATCATTTAGCAAAGTAGAATTTGACTGAACATTAGCAACTAACATGTCAAAAATAAGATTTTCCATCAACACAAGCCCAACAAGGGCATTCATTCATCTCAGCAATAATTAAAAAGACTAGAATAACTCAAAGCATAAGAGATCACACTTGGAAAAGGCAGTAAAGAACATAGATAATAAACCAAGAAAGTGACACATCCTACCCCCAACTATGAATTTACGTAGTCCCCAATGTACATATGAAGAACAAAGGATGGGAAGAGCTCCCTAGTGTGGCTACTCTTCAACCTCATAATTGGCCGCTTCATCATCATTGCTTCAATCTCTCTGGTTTTCCTTATTTTCCATGCCTAATCCCTTGAATATATCATCAGCGGGGCCCCAGGCTGCTGACGGGAAAACTATGGTTGCATCGAGTAGGCTCAAATCTGGTTCCTCCATTGGTGTTGGCTTTTTAACTCTCATACATCAGCTCAGAAGGAGACTGCTCCCTCGACCACATCAACTCGAGAACATAGGTTGTTGAAGCTATCAAATACACTCTTAAATTCCTTCTTCACCGTCTTCATGATAAGGGCTAGAAGATTTTGAGCCAATTTTTGGAGTTTGTTTTTATGGGACTGTGTCATCTTAGCCAGCTTATGGACTCCCCTTGGTTGGGAGGATTAAGAAGGAGGTGAAGGACCTCTGAATGGTGTCTCATCGGATATCTACCCCTACATCTCGGGTTGTGGCATGTTAAGGTCGGGAGCCATGGGAGTTTCATCCATGCCACGTGAGCTACAGTCCTCAGGAATGCCCCAAGAAACCATCCTCTTCCTTTTGTTTTGGGGAGCATCAACATCCCTTCTCTTGTCAAAATCAATGACACCTGTGGCGGAACTCCCATTTTGATAGGAAAATAGAGGGACTCTGCTTTGATGCACATCTGACTAATGAGCACTTGATAGGGAATTGAGAGACCTTGGTGCCAGGATTTCCTCTTCATTTGGGTGGTAACCACCCCACTAACATTTATCGGCACCCCAAGCATGATATAAGCAATTAGAATGGCTGCTTTGAGATTCACCCCCTAATTATTTTTCGAAGGCATTAATCGGGAGCACACAAACTTGAGACATAACTTGGCCTCAAATTTAAGTTATTGCCTTGTGATCTCACCCACTATTATGGCCCAGAGTGGCTAATCATTTGCAATGATACCTTCAATCCACCAAAAATGATCTTCCTTATTAGCTATTCTATTAGATAATTCCATCCTGAAGTAGATTCATCCTCCTAGAACATAGCATTGATGGCATCTGGAGTGATGTCGACTTCCACGCCCTGTACCATGATCGAGGGTAGGTAAGGAAAATCATCTACCTTGCCTTTATACTTCATGGTGTCTTTCCTTTCTTGGTATGAAGCATAGAATTTCGGCACAAGGTTGGGGTAGTAGTTGGGTGGAGGCTCTGCGAACACTGTCTATTATTAAATTGGATTGTGATGTTGGGGAAGGAACCCCACAACCCTTTCGAATCGAAGAGCTTCTCCATAGTGATTTATCTGTATAGGCAAGTGGTCTAGTGCTTCTACATATCAGGCACACACATGATGATAGCTTCTCTAGTGTGTGGAGTGGCGGGGGTAGTGTTGGCCTTATCCTTCCCTTTTCTCTTAGATGTGGAAGGGGCCTTGTCTTTGCCTTATTGCTTGGATGATGTCATGATTCTTTAAGAAAATGTTAGTTCCATAAACATATCAAACCACTTTTTGTATTTTGGATTAATGAAAATTAAAAGCTACAACTATGCTAAGATAAGACAAAGAAATTAAAAGATTGGATGTCAAACCATTTAAAACATCAATGTAAAGAACTGGCAGCACCTACATTTCCTAGGTGGAGACCCGCGGTTTGTAGGTGCATCGCAGGTGTGCGATAGAACACTGGGCTAAAAATTTGGTCACCTACGTTTGGCCTACATTTCGCTGGTGGCGATCCATGGTTTGTAGGTGCAGTGCCAGTGGTTGGAAATGGAAGCCTCAACCAATCATCTGCGCCACGGCCTACATTTTGCAGCTCCCCACATGTGATTCAAAGGTATTTGGTGGTGACTCAACCATTTCCACGGCTCTAAATAGGCAATTTTTTATACAAGCATGAGCATATTTTAATATAATAGGTACTCAGACTTCCCCGAATGATGTATCAATCATACAAGAACATTTTAGGGTCACTCAATGCCTTCCCTTAAGATGGACATTACCCGGTCTATCATCGAAAAATGTCGAGTGCCCAACCCAACCAAATTTAGCAACTAAATTTCACAACTACCTCATAAATCTACTCATCATATTGAAAATTTGATGTAGCACAAAAGAAAAAAATGATGATTTTCCCTTAAGAAAGATTTCAACCTATCTATCATCGGGAAATCGTGCATTTCAAGCACATGGGTTACTCAGATTTCACCCTTAACTACATTCTAAAATATAGGGTATATGCAAGATATATAATATTATAACAAAAAATTCTACCCATATTTTATAATTTTAACTTTCTGTAATACCCCGAAAGCCCCTAAGATCAGACTCGAGGGTTCAAAAGGAGAAAATAAAAAATTCTGCACCAGGTTATAGAACAAGTCGTCCAGTGACCCGTGAAGTACTCCATGAGTCGTTAAGTGACACATGGAGTGGAGGGAAAGTTGGCTAGGATTAGTGGTCTGGGGTGTTGACCATGATGGGAGTAACAACTCGTGGTCAGCGCAACGAGTTGTTAGGTTGGTCATTTTGATAGAAGCCGACCTGAATGTTGAAATTTTAGGCAGTTTTCTTCACGACTAGGTCTCCACGAGTCCTTAGGTACACCACGATTCATGGTGTCCCTCATGGTGACTAGTATAATAAGGTTTTCTAGTGTAGTCAACAGGAGCAGGCAACGGGTCGTGGTTAGTGGTAACGACTCGTCCAGTCCCTCGTTGGGACTGGCAGTATTATTTTTCCTGTGAATTTATCAAGGGATTTTCTGTAATTTCTAAGTTCTAAGTCCTAAACTATGTCGTTTTAAGCCTAGATCGGTGTGTTTTAAGAGGGTTTAACTCATTTTAAATCAATCCCTCACCATGCATAAAAGACTAGAAGTTCCTAAGGGTGATCAAGCCTAGGATTCATCAAGTTCTTTATAACACCCCGAAAATTTTTTGGTGATTATTTGATGTTTTTATGCTAGGTTAAGAAAAGTACGGGTTGCATATTGGTCTTAGATGACAAGGGAAATGTGTACGATCAAAAAATTAAAGAGTATGTGAAGTTCATAAGTAAGGCTCAACTTTAAATGATCATATCTCCCAATATATAATGAATTAGAAGCCCCACGACCTATAAAATTAAAGGAGTTTGAGTCTAGTTTTTAGAACATAAAACCGTTTGTCAATTGGAGTTCGTAGTAAGAATTTATTGACATTTTACCGAAGCATCGCGAGCAGTGACGCGGGCATGACGCCCTAGCGCCTCCACCTCCCTATTTACTTAAAATCTGATTTTTCACTTGTAGAAAACATTTTCAGCTAAATCTAAATTGACCATCTTGCTAAGGATTCCATTTATCTCTCAATTACCTCAGCTATGAAAATTAAAATCAAGGAGGAACATCAAGCAAAGTTCAAGAAAATCATAAGATAAGTTGAGATTACCTTGCCAAGTATGTTAGGGGCTGTTTTGGAGCTCGTTTTGGTAAGGTTTTGAAGATGTTTTTCTGCATTTCAAAATCTATTTGGACTGCCTATATATCCATCTTTGAGTAGGTGTTGAAATCAGGAGAAAAGGTATAGATTTTTCCCCTTTTAAACCTCTCAAATTGCAAAGCGAAAATCTGGAAATTGGCAGCTAAGTGAGCTGCCGATGGACTGTTTGTTAGCTGAGTTTTGCTCGTTTTCCTTAGGATTTTTGGCTGTTTATTTTTCTGGAATTATACTTCATATTGAGGGGTAGAATTACATAAAAACTAAGTTAAAATTTCTCTCTTGTTTCTCCCTCAAAAGTTAGTGAAAACTGGTTGAGAAAATGGCTAAATGTTGATGTTGCCATGTGTTGTTGTTGCTATTGTGACTGCCTATGGTTAGTTATTTTGGCTGCATTTTTTGCTATATATTAATCTTGTCGTTGGACTATAAAACCACTGGATTAAGGTGGTTTAAGGCTGATCATTTAGATAGGAAATCGGCTAGAGAAAAGTTCGTTGGAGAAAGGTATGTAAGGCGCCCCGTCTATCATTCTTTTAAGCACGATTCCTGTGTTGTGAATCGAATGAGAAAGCAACCTATTTAAAATTATTGAGGCAGTATGTTAATCTTAATTTTAGCTTTAAAGTTCAATGTTTTATTGAGGATAAATGTAAGATTATGCCTAGCCAAAGTGAGACATCTTAAGTGTGATATTGTGTTGATTGTTGTCGTAGTTGTACATTTAGTTGGAGACCCCTCGGCGTGGGCATTGTTAGCTGGTCCTTACTGTATGTCATGTGTATATATATGTTATGTTAAATGCGTTTAAAGGTTTTGTTTCTAACTAAAATTGGTGAAAGAGCCAAGATGAGGACATGTAAACAATTTTAACCAACGTAAAGACGTCACAAGCTATTGAGGGTAAACGAGCTTATCGAATTAGGATTAACTAGTTATGGTTGTCCTCTATTTTAAGTGTATGTTATGAAATATGTCAGGACAAGGNATGTCCCTTGAACACGATCTATAAATTTTGTTGAAACTCTTAGGTCATCCGTAGTTCCTTATGATTTATACAAGTTTTAAATACATGCATTTAAGTTCTATTTTCTAGCTTTAAATGTTATATGTACTCAGTTCCAGTTATGCATTACGAAGGAGGCCTATGCAGGCCACATGTTTAGTATTTGTCATTTTTATGTTGTACGTATTGAGTTGTTCCAGTATAAGCCATATCGGCTCCATTTATGATTTTGTCTAAGATTTATTGATTTTACCCCAGTGTGGTACACCGCCTGGAGGTCTTGTTATTTTACCCCGGTGTGGTACACCGACTGGACGGATTTTACCCCCGTATGGTACACCGGATGGAGGCATTTTCATATTTACCCTGGTGTGGTACACTAGCTGGAAGAATTGTATATAGATTTTATGGTCGGCTATGTCACGCCCCGCCTTGGGGGGTATGACTGGCACCTGGTGCCCTAGAATGACCTGGACTACTAACTGGTGGGCCGAGGCACATCTGGTGCCTGGCTAGCT
>JACEIK010007753.1:24089-39006 GCA_018107945.1 Datura stramonium
TCAATCTTCCGGTCATGTTGTATCTTCATCCTCATTTTGTAAATTTCTGAACTTTCATAGGCTTTCAAATGAAACTCATCTAGCTCATTCAACTGATCAAGCCTCATGTTCACAGCATTGCTCCAATTCAGATTCAGCTTCTTGAGCGCCCACATAGCTTTGTGCTCAAGTTCGACCGAAAGATGACATGCTTTCCCATACACAAACTGATAAGCGGACATACCAATAGGGGTCTTGAATGCGGTCTGATAAGCCCATAATGCATCATCCTGCTTCCTAGACCAATCTGTCCGGTTAGCATTTACAGTATTTGCTAAGATGGTCTTTATCTCTCGGTTGAAGACTTCAACTTGCCCACTAGATTGTGGATAATAAGGTGTTGCCACCTTGTGTTTCACCCCATATTTCTCAAGAAAAGTCCAAAACAACCGGTTGTAGAAGTGAGAACCCCCATCAGTAATGATGGCTCTAGGAATCCTGAATCTGGTGAAAATATTCCGCTTCAAGAATGCTGTGACACTTTTACCTTCATTATTCGGAAGCGCAATTGCCTCCACCAACTTAGAAACATAGTACACACCTACAAGTATGTACTTCATCCCATTTGAGCTCACAAACAGGCCCATGAAGTCAATGCCCCAAATGTCAAACAGCTCAATGATAAGGATGGGAGTAAGAGGGAGCTCATGCCTCCTTGATATGCCTCCTTGCCTTTGGTATGCATCACATGCCTTTAAGAAATCATATGCATCTTGGTGAATGGTTGGCCAATAATACCCACATTGCAGAATTTTGTGGGTTGTGCGAATCCTGTTGTGATGATCCCTAACAGGGGATGAGTGAAAAGCCTCCAATATGCTCAACATTTCAACCTCGAGCACACATCTCTGAATTACCCCATCAGCACATATGCGGAATAAGTAAAGCTCATCCCAGAAAAACTTCCACACATCAGACATGTTCTTATGGTGGTGAAAAGATAAATCTTTCGGTACCAAATCACTCACCAAATAATTAGCGAAGTCCACAAACCATGGGATGAGATCCTGCGAGGCAGCCAAAACCTGCTCGTCGGGGAATGTGTCATCAATATCAAGCTCGTCTCTAAGTGCTGCATCTGCCTCTCAACAAGTGATCCGCCACCTGATTTTCGATCCCCTTCCAGTCCTTAACCTCAAACTCGAACTCTTGCAGCAACAAAACCCATCGAATCAACAGTGGCTTGGCATTCTTCTTTTCCATAAAATATTGCAGAGCTACATGGTCTGTATGAACTATCACCTTAGTTCCAAGCAAGTAAGCCCGAAACTTCTCGAATGCAAATACCACAGCCAACAACTCTTTTTCCATCACGGTGTAATTCTTCTAAGCTGCATTAAGTGCCTTGATAGCATAACAAATGGGATGAAAAATCTTTTCATGCCTTTGTCCCAAAACAGTTCCTAGGGCCACTCCGCTAGCGTCACACATAACCTCAATTATAAGGACCAGTCAGGTGCCACTGTGATCGAGGCAGTAGTCAATCTCACCTCCAAGCATTCAAACGCCATTAAGCAAGCATCATCAAATGCAAACTTCACCTCTTTCTCAAGTAGCTTGCACAAGGGATGTGCAATCTTTGAGAAGTCCTTGATAAATCTCCAACAAAATCCAGCATGGCCCAAAAAACTTCGAACACCCTTCACAGAAATTGGAGGTGGTAGACTAGAAATTACATCAATCTTCTCTCTATCCACCTCAATGCCCTTTCCTAAAATTCTATGTCCTAGCTTATACCCTCTTTGACCATAAAATAGCATTTTTCCAAATTAAGCACCAAGTTGGTCTCTTCGCACCGCTGCAGCACCTTGCTCAAGTGAGCCAAACAATCATCAAATGAGTCACCCACCACCAAAAAATCATCTATAAAAACTTCAATGGAGTCCTCCACCATGTCAGAGAATATGGACATCATGCAGCACTGAAAAGTGGCAAGCGCATTAGATAACCCGAACGGCATCCTCTTGAAAGAAAATGTCCCATAGGGGCAGGTGAAAGTGGTTTTCTCTTGGTCTTCGGGGGCTATAGAGATCTGATTGTACCCCAAATAACCATCAAGAAAGTAGTACTGCCCTCTGCCTACAAGATGGTCTAGCATCAAATCCATGAATGGCATCGGAAAATGATCTTTCTGCGTCCAATGGTTTAGCTTCCGATAGTCCATGCATACTATCCAACTTGTGACTGGTCTCAGTGGGATGAGATCATTGTTAGCATTCGAGACTACAGTGATTCCTACCTTCTGTGGTGCGCACTGAACTAGGTTATCCCATTTGTTGTCAGCAATAGGGTAAACAACACCTGCATCCAACCACTTAATAATTTCCTTTTTGACCACCTCTTTCATAGGCGGATTCAACCTGCGTTGATGCTTAATGCTCGGAATACTATCAAGGCTCAAGCTGGATCTTATGTGTGCAAATACCAAATGGGATCCCAATAATATCTGCTATGCTCTACCCAATGGCCTTTTTATACCTCTTTAGAATGGAGACCAAAGCCTCTACTTGCCATTCCACCAAGCCAGCTACAACTATGACCGGTAATGTGTTTCCGGTCCCCAGAAATACATATTGTAAGTGAGATAAGAGTGCCTTGATCTCCAATACTAGAGGCTCCTCAATAGATGGTTTGGCCGGTGGGGTCACATGATTTTTCATATCAAGATCAATCTTCTTCGGAGCATAAGTGTACGACCCTATACCTGCAAGTGCATTAACCTCTCATCACCCTCATTGATCTCTTCAGCATCAGCATTCATCAACACTGCTGTTAAGTCCTCAATACTCACCTTATCATCAATAGGCATGATTGGAAGCTCAGCCTCCACAATATCAATCATTGAGACCACCCCCATGTCATTTGGTTGTTTCATGGACTGACACACACTAAATGTCACCTCTTCATTGTTCAATTGGAATTTCAGTTGTCCGGTCTCCATGTCTACAAGAGCACGCCCAGTGGCAAGGAATGGTCTCCCCAGGATAATGGAGACCTCAAAATCAACCTCACAGTCCATAATAACAAAGTCAGTCGTAAATATAAAGGACTTCACCTTCACCAGCACATCATAAAGAATCCCCACTGGATTTTTCACTGTGCGATCTGCCATCAATAGCCACATTGTAGTCGGTTTGGGGGCTCCCAAGCCCAACTATCTAAACAACGCCAAGGGCATCAAATTTATACTAGCACCCAGATCACATAACGCCTTAGTAAAGTTAAAGATTCCAATCGTGCACGGTATGGTGAAATCTCCAGGGTCTTCCTTCTTCTACATAAGAGACCGAGATGCTATTGCACTAAGTGGTGCAAATTATCTGCAGGTTCAAAGCTCACAGTCCTCTTTCTAGTGACAAGGTCCTTCATAAATTTAGCATAGCCAGGCATCTTCTCAAGTGCCTCGACCAATGGGATGCCTCTTCGACCTTCTTCTTCAGCCTCTACGGGAAAGGGGGAGGAAGTCTAGGAATGGGTGTTATCTTTTGAGTTACCTCCTTCTCTTTCCCTTTTTTAGACCCATGCTCCTCTACATTACTAGGAGTTGTCTTCTCAACTGCATCATTAATCAAAACCTGTTCCTCAGAGTCTGCCACCCTATCATCATCAATCACTGAGGGCTCGACTATCTCATCAGTCATAACCGGCATAGGAGGATCAATTGTCGCCTTCCCACATCTAGTAATGACAGCCATGCAATGACTGTCATTTTTTGGCTTTTGAACTGTATTGTTGGGAAGCATGACCTTTTGCCTCTAGTTCATAACAACAGATATCTGACCAAGCTGCTGCTCAATCTGCTTAATAGCAACTGCATGTGATTCCACCTTTTGGTTCAGAATAGAAATATCAGCGCGAAGTTTCTTAAAATGGCCATCTGTCACCTCCATCTTCTTGAGTACTTTTGATAACATATCATCCACCCTTGAACCGCTATACTCTGGCTCACGGTTTCTTGGAGGAACATAGAGACCGCTTCTATCATTTTTGTAGTCCTCACACTTTTTCCAGTCACCATTGTCTCTACCTCTAAGCCTGACCCTGTATTGGCCCCAGTTATAGTTGTTGTCTCTGTAATAGTTCCAACCTTGGTTCCCCTGACCTTGACGCCAAGAGTCTTGATTAGACCCTTGTGTGTTGGTCCATAAACCCGCCCCTTGATTATTCAAATAATTGTCTTCCTCCTCAGACTCTAACTCGCCTCCATCATTTTTCAGGGCCTTGCCCTGGGAACCAACTGCATTCACCTTTTCTGTCCTGGCTCCCATAATATGTTTAGCAAGAAGGACCATTGTGTTTTTTATCTCACTAATATCATGATCTCGCTCTTCATCCTTTCTTCTCTGCTCTACAGACATACCCGCCATGTAAGTACCAGCTGGGACTTATGACTCTCTTGTGTGCCATGTGTGGTTAGTTTTGGTGATCCTATCAAGGACCTCAGCAGCCTCAGTATATGTATGACTCATGAATGTTCCGCCAGAGACAGTATTTGCCACCGCCTTGGTATTAGCATTCATAGACCTATAAAATATTTCCAAGAGTGTATAATCTGGGATCCTGTGGTTGGGGCACCTTTTTCAGCTTCTTGTTGAACTGCAACCACGTCTCATGAACTGCTTCAAAATTCAACTGCCTGAAGTCATAAATTTCATATTTTAGCTGAAATGCTCTAGATGGTGGAAAGAATCTCTCAATAAAAGCTCTTTTAAGCTCCCTCCAAGTAGTGATAGAATCATTTGGCAGTTCACCCAACCACAGCGTTGCCTCACTCCCTAGAGAAAAGGGAAATAACCTCAGTATTATTGCATCCTGACTCACCCCCGATTGTTTGTATGCTTTGCAAATACCCATAAAATTTGTCAAGTGAGTATGTGCATCATCAGTAGCATGACCCCCAAATATCCCCTTCATGTTGAGCAATTGGATCATCACACTAGTAATATAAAACTTTGCCCCAGCAGGCAAAGGGGGAGGGACAATAGCTCCAGTGGCACCGTCCTCATCAATATCAGCATCATCATCAACATCAAAATATCGGTGCCTCTGCTGGTCTGGACCTCTGTTCCTTCTAGCTCACACATCTTCGGCAGCTTGGCTTTGCTCTTCAGCAAGCCTCGCTGCCTCTCTTTCTCTTGCTCGAGCTTGTTCGTCAACCAACATTCTGGTTGTTGCTTCTTCTGATGTTTCTTGTCCATGTGCATTGATCATGTTCGTTAAATTCCACAGTGTTCGCTCAAGTTTGTGATCAATTGGAACCAAGGATTTTCTTTGAACTACGCATACACAAACCTTAAACCTATAAATAAGCAAAAACAATAAAGAAAAATAAAAAATAAATAAGGAACAACAACAAAGAAAGCACAATTAACAAAAGCCTAAGTCATATTCCCCGGCAACGGCGCCAAATTTTGATGTCACCCAAATTACACCTCATAATGAAATATAAAGTGGTCGTTGTTCAAATATAGAACCCAGCCAGGGTTGGGGTCGAATCCCACGAGGAATATGGCGAGGACCTTAGTTAATGCGTTTAGCTACTACTATTGGCTTGCTTATTTCCTGTGGAGGGAAATTGTAGCAAGAAATAATAGAAAACAGTAGTGAGTGGACTAGGCAACGAACTTTTTTTGAAGTGTTGGGTTGTGACTTTACTCACTAGGGTTGTAGAGTTCCAGTTTGCTTATAAGTTGGGCGAGTTGACGGCCTTTTTCTTCCATGGACCTTTTCTCCGTCCAGTAGCGACGACTGTCTTTTTTATTGGTACCGCAGTCGCCCTTTGGTTGGGTACTGGTGCAACATTACCTATTGATAAATCCCTAACTTTAGGTCTTTTTAAAAATTTTGAATTGATTTAATTATAAAATTACACGAGTTTATCTAGGGATTGTGTTCCCCATGACTTCATAACTATAAGGTGTTTTATACTGCTGATCTATTCTGGTGTCTAACATGCAATATCGGTAAGTTAACTTCACCTAAATGGTTGATCCCCTACTTTGATGATTATCACCACGCAACTTGATTCGTATGCGCATGTTTACTTGATTTACCCTTACCCTTGATATCAAATTAGCTATTCTCTGACAATGTCAAGCTATTAGATGAGGGTTAATAGCCTCAAATCTCCATTGTTAATCCCTTTTCCCATTCATTACTCCCTTGATCCGGTGAGTAAGAAGAAGGCAAATTCTAATGTTTGCAACAGTTAAGAAGCAACTAAAATGAAAAGGGAAAAACAATACATGCATAGACCCCGTTCAAGATTCACCAAGTATTTTTTTGCCTATGTGTGTTAATTCATCATGGTTCCCATAACCCTAGTTATGGGTTTAGCTACTCATGCTTGAATGATTATAGTTAAAAATTAGAGAAGAAATCATAATTGCAACTTACAGTAATTCGTAGAAGAAACCACGCGTCTTGAATAAATTAACAAGAATCTACGATTAATACTCTAAAGTTGTTTGAATCACCAAATTCAAGAACAAAATTATAAAACTTATTTCTTGAACCTTAATGTTTATCAAGAACTACGAGCAATATGGTAAAAAGTCGTAAGAATAGCATAAATTGTAAAAATAAACCTACATAAAGTATTTATAGACTTAGACAAATCCTTTCCAAATATAAAAAGGAATACAGGTCGGCAGTTTTGTGGAAAGCAGTGACGGCTCATTCTCATCATACAGCTTCTTCTGGACAACAGGTCACCTAATGACTCATTAAGTGACTGGATGAGTCATGAGGTCCCTCGTTGCTTCTGAGCTCTGAAACTTCCAGTGTTCTAGATGACTACTCCTGCCTGTTCACGACGAGTCATTAAGTCTCATGACGACTTATTTCTCCTTCCGTCCTGACACTTAGCCCATATGCTCAATGTTGTGCCCCAGTGCGTACGCGGTCGTACAAGTAATATAGTGGCTCTTTTTAAGAGCCGAATGTTGAACCCACAAGGACTGGACTACTTCAGCAAATATTCAAGTTCAAGTTTTAAGTTAACTCTCGCAAGTGTTGATTTAAGAGATTTTTGATAATTGTAATTAGATCTAGGGGTGATCACAAGATAATTGGGAAACAATACAAGAAGAAACTAGAGTTAAGTACTGACAATCATGCAATGCTACAGTTCATGAAGGTTTGAGTATTAAAACTTTAGTTGTTGTCTCAAAAAGTTAAAATGCAGTGTTCATGGTTTTTCGAGCCTCTAAACACAACAAACTAGTCTCACACCTACATCGTTGAGCGGGGATTTGACATCCTAATTCGTGAGACATTTAACTATGTTGATGTGGTTTACGGGGTTTATGCCCTTGATTAGGGACTTCTGTACCTCTAATCATTTAACCTGACTTAGCTTCACAACTGCTTCTATGAGCGGTGATGTGACAATGCTAAGTCGTTGTCTAGCTATCATCCAGTTTTATTAACCAAGAAAGGCAAATTAGGTATAATTTCTATCCTAACCGCGAATCTTATCATAAAGAAAAGAACTTTCTCCCTACATTCTTGTGTTCCAACCTAGGGTAACTCTTTCGAGCTTTTACCTAAGCTTAACGAGTTTGTTTTCATGGTGATCAAGCATAAAAACAACAATAATTAAGAATGCAAGACAAAACAACAACGAAAAACTCAAATCAAAGATGAATTCATGCATTTACATTCATATCATGTGGCCTCAACCCTAGAGGAAGGGTTTTTTCCACTTATGTTCATACAATTACTCAAAAACANCAATTACTCAAAAACATAATTAAAGTAATGTACTTACAAGAGTAATTAAAAGAGAATGAAAAATAATGAAT
This sequence comes from Datura stramonium, assembly GCA_018107945.1. Classification (NCBI taxonomy): domain Eukaryota; kingdom Viridiplantae; phylum Streptophyta; class Magnoliopsida; order Solanales; family Solanaceae; genus Datura; species Datura stramonium. Next base: position 31,934 of record JACEIK010007753.1, read on the forward strand.
CCTAGGTGAAGTTCTTCGCTTCTCCCTTCACTCCTCTCTACTTACCCAAAATATTTTCGTGATGAATGATTTTAGAAGATAAGGGTCCTATTTATATTAAGTGAGAGCATGCAATTTTTGCCCGTGGTTAAACTGGCTCCGTGTCACGGACCTGGTCGCGCCAATCTTGCTCCGTGACACGGAGCAATCGCGCTTGCTCACTGGAATTGTCGACTTTGGCATTTTCATGGGCGCTGAGCAATCAGCGTGGCACGGAGGCCATCGCGCCTTTTACATTCCGTGGCACAGCGCTGGGCGCGCACACGCATAGCGTGGCACGCTTCCTGGCGCAGCCAACCTTCCCTTGGCATGTCCACTTGCCTTCTTTTGCAATTTGATCCCAACTCTATTCCTTCACTTCAACCATCATTATTTAGTCCCTCCTATGCATTTTATACCTACAAAACAAAGACTAATCATGTTGGTTAGTTTATGCACGAAATTACACAATATCACATGAGAATATAATAAAAATTGACAAACATGACTAATATTAAGTTATAAAATAGCACTTGGGCACGTAATTATGCCCAAGATCACTACCCCACACTTAAAGCCTTGTTCGTCCTCGAACAACTCTATTCCATCTCATGCACATGAAGAACTCACACATAGCTAATTGAAGCGAGATGATTCAAGCTACGGCTACACCAATTGTTTCAGATAGCAAGTTTAAATAGAGCATGCAAGATCTCACCATTAAATCCCCATATAACTAAGTTAAAACTTCCTAGCCTCAAAGATTGACTCTTAAACTCAGCAAATTCATGCAAATCACCCAAGTAAGACATCCGACATGAATTTTATCCTTCATCAAACATGTGCCCTCACCACAAGAGAGTTACCCAATTTTTCACTCATAAGTTTTCAAATTATAACATGTATGGATATATGAATAAGAAATAAGCTCACTCTCACAAAGAAATCACATGCAACATGTATTGACCCATAAGCTTGCCTTTAGTCCTTTACGCCACTAATTTAGAAATGTTTGAACGTAAAATCAAGTAGGACTTAGTGGGTTGTAATGTAAGCTAAGGGATGGGTAGGTACTATTCTGGCCAGTAATAATGACTATCTTCCCTAAGTGCTTTTATTCTGCCCAGTAATAATGATTGTCTTCCCTAAGTGATTTTAATACATCACACTTTCATTACGAATATCTATCCTCTTACTTCACCTTTATTCTTTTCAACTCCCATTTTCCTCTTTGTTTCCCCATTTCATTAGGCACTCTTAATCTATTAGTAAGGAGTACTTAAGCAATTTTTTTCTCTTTTCTTCCTTTACTCCCTACTAACTCTTATTCATTTTTTAACAAGTGCATCTCTAGTCTTTTATTCAACTCCCACAACTACTATTTTCCTTCTTCCAACTTCTCACTCCTTACTTCTTTTGCATTTTCACTTAAGCGCTTAGGAGTTTGGATCAAATTCAAGGCTATTGAAAAAAAAGGATTAAGCTCGTTTTGTGGCTAGCAAAGAATAGTCTAAAGGCTTGATGGTGCTTACTAGGATCATATATTAAAGTAGGTAAAGCAATGGACAAAAATTGGGCTCATTTAAAGAAGTGCCTAAATTATCTCCTACAATCAACAACCCTCATTTTTTTTGTATACACACCAGGAAAGCTCTAGACACTATACAATAGCATGAAATATTCAAAAAGCCTTACACTCACAGCACATGCTCAATTCAAGACAAATTCAGTAGACTCTTAACTAATCTAATCTCAAGAATTCAGAATTAAGCTTTAAGCACATAGAGTCATATTTAAGAGCCTAGGTATCTCAACAGAGTTATTAAATTGCTAGAATGCTTTAAAATTTACAATAGTTGCACCTCACAATCATGTACAGGACATAACAAGAATATCAAGCTATCAATCAGATAAGGGTTCATAAGACAAACCTATTGGCTAATTTTTCCTCAAGACGGTCATTATCCATCCATCGTCGGGAAAAGTCCCTAACTATCACTAACACCATTATGTACAGACAAATAAAAAATTTATTAATCAGTTCAAAGTGCCCCCCCCCCCTCGAAAAAGATTCGAAAAGAAAAACCAAAGGGTGGGTGAATTATGCTCAACTCAAATTTTTCATCAAACAATATTATACCAACCACCAACTTCACCTAAATTTACTAAGCACAAAATTTTTGAAATTTCCCTCACCCCACACTTGAATTATTCTATGTCCCCAAAGAATCAATTAAGAGTAATACAAGGGTGAGAAATACTCCCTGAGGCCTCTAGGCCTAGCTAACAGCATATTCGTCCTCATTTTTGAACACGTGGGTCACCGACCTAAAACTCATCTTCTTGTTATGCTCCTTAGCTCTTACTTCCTCAGGTACTCAGACTTCCCCTGAATTTGTGCTTAACAACCAAAACACAAAACATAAGTGAAAAATAACAAAATACAACACAACTGAAAAGAAAAGGTACCTGTTGTACTCTTGGGTTGCCTCCCAAACAGTGTCTGATTTTACGTCGCGGAATGACGTGGACTATCCTTTTTAGGATATCCTCAAACAAGTGTTCCCTTTCGATAACCATCTCCTCCTCTTTTTTTAGAGGGAACAACCTCCACTCTGTCCCTCTCTTCTTCCATCTTCTTTTTCAATTTTAGCCCTCCATCAGACTCGGGCTGAATTGTCATCATGTCCTACAGCAGTGGACTCATGGAATCTACCACCCCACACTTAGCATCTGATAACACAGTAATCTTACAAAGATCTCTGTAGTGTGTGGGTGGGTTGATTTCTTAATAGACTCTAAAGAGATCTTCTTCATCATTGACCCTCATTTTAAGGGTACCTGCTCTTACATTTATGATTGCTCCTCCAGTAGCCAAGAATGGACATCCCAAGATCAAGGGTATCTTATCATCAACTTTAAAGTCAAGAATGATGAAATCAGCAAGTATAATGAACTTACCCACTTTGATGAGAAGGTCCTCAATTATTCCCTCTAGTGCCACTGTGGACTTGTCTGCCAGCTGCAGCATTACTCGTGTGGGCCTCGACTTACCCAACCCCAGGGTGTTAAACGGAGATAGGGGCATTATATTTACTGCTTCCCCCAAGTCTCAAAGAGCCCTTATAACTTCAGTTTCACCAATTTGTACGGGGAGGGTGAAACTCCCTGAGTCCTTGAGCTTCTTCGGGATCTTGCTCATCACCCTGTAGCTACAATCCTCAGTCAGTTCCATCATTTGGACATCCACCAACCTAACTTTGTTGGCCACCACATATTTCAAGTACTTAGAGTACTTTGGCATTCCCTGCAAAACATCAAGTAAAGGCAGATTGATGTGAAGTTCTTTGAATATATCAAAGAACTTTTTGAAACATTCTTCATGCTTGCTCTTCTTGAGCCTTTGTGGAATGGTGTGGTGGTCTCTGTGCTTGATGAAATGATGATTGTGCATTGTGTTTTATAGCACTCTGATTATCTCCTCTGTCAGTGGATGGACCCTGTCTAACTAACTCCGGCTGCACTTTATTTCTCTTTTCCTTAAGTGGTACATCAACCAATTGCTTGCCACTCCTCAGACTGATGGCATTGACCTGTCGGGGGTTTGTATCTGTGTCACTGGGTAACCCTACCTAAGGTCTGGTGTGCTAAATAGCTACTAATTGACCATATGTTTCTCTATATTTCGGCTGGCCATCTGCTGATTTTTAAAACCTGAAGCCATCTGTGCCTGATTCTCTGCCAATTGGGTCTAAGTAGCCATAATTTTATGCAACATCTCCTCAATGTTGCTGCTGCTTGACTGGCCACTATTCTGCCTGTTTTGCTACTGATATTGCTGCTGCTGAGGTTGCTGGTAGCTCTGACTCTAATTTCCACCCCAAGAAAAATTTGGGTGACTCTACCAATTCTTATTGTAGGTGTTCCCTAAGTCTGATTATTTCTCTGAACACTTCATACAAATTTGACTGATTCAGGATTGGCCCTGCAAGAATCTGCATTGTGCCCATTATTACCACAAATTTTGCACCATCTAGGAGCCTGCTAAATTGCATTCACCTGTCCCTGCGGTTGGTTCATACTAAGTTTGTTGAACTGAGTCATCATCTGGTGCTGCAATGATGCTAATTGTGATGTCAAGGCATTGACACCGTGCACTTCTATCAGCCCTGTTGCTCTCTTTCCTTCCCCTCTGGATGATTCACTATGCCACTCGGGGTTTCCTTGAGCAATTCTATTTAATAAAGTGTACAACTCATCATATGTCTTCTCCAGTGCTTTCCCACCTGAAGCAGAGTCTAATAAGATTTTTGTATGTGGGTCTAGACTTTCCAAAAAGGTATGGGATAACACCTCATTGGATTGCTGGTGATGGGGGTAGTCTCTCAGTAATGACTTGAATCTCTCCCAAGCTAAATATAAGTTCTCCTCCGGCCTCTACTTGAAGCTTAATATTTCACTCCTTAGCTTGGCAGTCTTGCCTGAAGGGAAGAATCTGATGAGGAACTTCCTTGCTAGGTCATCCCAAGAAGTAATGGAATTAAGTGGCTCAGCCTTCAACCACCTATTTGCCTCTCCCAATAATGAAAATGGTAAGAGGGTGAGTCGGACATAATCTGTTGACACTCTGGTGGGGACAAAAGTGTCACTGATCTCCAAGAAATTATGTTAGTGCAGTTGTGGATCCTCATGAGTCCTTCCAATGAACTGGGTACTCAAATGTAACAGCTGCACCATATTCTACTTAAGCTCAAACTTTCCTCCTAGCTCTGGTTTGTGGATGCTGGAGGTCACATTCGTCGCTAGTAGGATTGCCACTTAGCAAACTGGTCGGGCTGCCATTGGTTCAGGCAACAACTCTTCTTGCTCTGCTGGTAGATGTTGTTGTAACTACTCTTGTAACCTCTTTAGCTTCCACTCTAGAGCTTCTCTTCGGAGCAAATGTAATCGGCGTTCCGGCTCCAACAAAGGTTCCACCAACTCTCTATTCCTTGCCAGTTCTGCAAGGACAACCTGTTACCTGCAATAGAACAGACTAAGACCAAATTTTTCAACACTTAAGATAATGAAAAAAACACAAAAACTAAAAATTCACTAAACGTTGTCAGTCCTCGGCAACGGCTCCAAAAACTTGTTGCACCCCAGTGCACACGCAAGTGTATGCAGTCGTACAAGTAATACAGTGGCTCTTTTTAAGAGACGAATGTTAAACCCACAGGGACTGGACTACTTCAGCAAATATTCAAGTTCAAGTGTTAAGTTAACTCTCGCAAGTGTTGATTTAAGAGGTTTTTGATAATTGTAATTAAATCTAGGGGTGATCACAAGATAATCGGGAAACAATACAAGAAGCAACTAGAGTTAAGGACTGACAATCATGCAATGCTACAATTCACGAAGGTTTGAGTATTAAAACTTTAGTTGTTGTCTCACAAAGTTAAAATGTAGTGTTCATGGTATTTCGAGCCTTTAAACACAACAAACTATTCTCATACCTACATCGTTGAGCGGGGATGTGACGTCCTAATTCATGAGCAATTTAACTACGTGATGTGGTTTACGGGGTTTATGCCCTTGATTAGGGACTTTCGTACCTCTAATCATTTAACCTGACTTAGCTTCACAACTACTTCTACGAGCGGTGATATGAAAATGCTAAGTTGGTGTCTAGCTATCATCCCGTTTTATTAACCAAGCAAGAAAAATTAGGTATAATTTATATCCTAATCGCGAATCTTATCATAAAGACAAGAACATGCTCCCCGCATTCTTGTGTTCTAACCTAGGGTTACTCTTTGAGCTTTTACCTAATCTTAACGAGTTTGTTTTCATGGTGATCAAGCATAAAAACAACAATAATTGAGAATGCAAGACAAAACAACAACTAAAAACTCAAATCAAAGATGAATTTATGCATTTACATTCATATCATGTGGCCTCAACCCTAGAGGAAGGGTTTTAGCCACTTATGTTCGTACAATTACTCAAAAAGATAATTAAAGTAATGTACTTACAAGAGTAATTAAAAGAGAATGAAAAATAATGAACCCTAGGTGAAGTTCTTCGCTTCTCCCTTCGCTCCTCTCTGCTTACCCAAAATATTTTTTTGATGAATGATTTTAGAAGTTAAGGGTCCTATTTATATTAAGTGAGAACATGCAATTTTTGTCCTTTGTTGAACTGACTCCGTGTCATGGACCTGGTCGGGCCAATCTTTCTCCGTGACATGGAGCAATCGTGCCTCCTCAGTGGAATTGTCGACTTTGGCATTGTCATAGGCGCTGAGCAACCGGCGTGGCACGGAGGCAATCACACCTCTCGCATGCCGTGGCACGGCTTGGACGCGCAGGGTGCCTTCCTTGTAAAACCATCCGAGCGCACACCCTGAGGCGTGGCACGGCGCGGGGTGCGGCACACGTATAGCGTGGCACGCTGTCTGGCGTGGCCAGCCTTCCCTTGGCATGTCCACCTACCTTCATTTGCAATTTGATCTGAACTCCATTCCTTAACTTCAACCATCATTATTTAGTCCCTCCTATGCATTTTACACCTAAAAAACAAAGACTAATCATGTTGGTTAGTTTATGCACGAAATTACACAAAATCACATAAGAATATAATAAATTAAATTGACAAATATGACTAAGATTAAGTTATAAAATAGCATTTGGGCACGTAATTAGTCCCAAGATCACTCAACTTCTAAACTTTTCCTGATGAGTGCTCACAACGAGTCGTGAAGTCATACCACGACTCGTTAATCCTTCTGTTATGACTCCCGGGTCTTTTGATCAATTTCATCTCCCAGTCCTCACGACCTTCCTGATGACTCGTTGCCAGACAGGAAGATTCGTGATGTTAACTCGTGGTCATCACTATTTCTAGCCTATGTATGGTGCCTTCAAACTTTTCTTCTCCTAATGGCTCAAGGAACGAGTCATCCATTGACACGATGACTGATGAGCCCGCAAGTGTACGGGTTGTACAAGTAATATAGTGGCCCTTTTTAAGAATCGGAATGTCGAACCCACAGGGACTGGACTACGGGGTAAAAC
>JACEIK010007753.1:58773-71115 GCA_018107945.1 Datura stramonium
TTGGTTAGTATAAATTCACACTTTCCTACAATTTACATGAGAATGTACAAACATTGTTGGATAAACAAGGCAAAAACGACACATTTGAGTATCACTTGGGAATATAAATATGCCCCAGATCAGAAATCACGCTTTGCAATCAACAAGTACATAGCTAACCATCAGAAATTTTTAAGAAAGGTCAAATTTTCTTACAAATTCAAAACTAGTGCAATTTATTTGATGAGTACTCCTAAGCTTCTTGGCCATATGCATGTTGAATATGCTTTCAAAACCATCTAATCTGGCGTGTAAGGCCTGTGCAGCTGTCTCAATCTCAGCCTTTACCCAAGGCTTGATATTTGCCATCATCGATTGAACCTTATTCTCCGCTACGGTCAGTCACTTGGCCAGGTTTTGGAGAAATTCCTGAGGCATTATCATGTATCCTACTAGAGTCTGGCTCGAGAGGCTCATGGGTGGTGCGGCAGAGGTGCTAGGAGCTGCATCTGAATGATCGGCATCTGTACCTGGTGTCTCGCCCTGCTCTTGTGAAGTAGGGGCATTCACTTATGTGCACCCAACTATCCATGATAGTGGGACTGCGGTATAAAGCCATTCCCTACTTATTGAGTTCATCTCATCCCTGATTAGGCTAATATCAGCGATCCACTATCCTCCGATCAGGTGCTCCTCACCACGACACACCTTGATACCCACCTCTGTGCACAATCTTAATATGAGACTCAGGAATGGGATGGTAGTGCTCAATCTCATAGCCTGATCCCGTATCTCCTCTACAATGGCCTTTGGGATATTTATGGGGTATTTAGACATGATACAAGCCACCAAAGCTGCTCTGTCTGTGCTGAGGGTGTTATCATTTACTATCGGGGAAAACCAGTGGCACACTAATGTCCAGCAGGCTTTTCCTATGAAGTTCAGAGAGTTCTTTGCGACCTGCTTGCTACTAGTGACCCATTCTGCCTCTTCTTTTTCCTCAGCAATCACTCCATACAACCATTGAATCTGCCTCCACCTCTCATCAAAATCGAACTACTTGATCTGTTTCAAGGCCTCCACCCGATAGTCATATTCCAGTGTAGCATGTGGTGGTATGAACTGGAGCTCATATTATACCCGAGCAATAGTGTGCTTGGATATATCAACCCTCGGCTTCTAACCATGACGCTCTCCAACTTGGGCTGATCTTTCAACTTTTTCCCCTATTTCGCTTTCTGCTCTATGGTTGCCAAAAAACTAGCGTAGAACTCCCAGATGATTTCCGAAGTGTATCAATCTAGGGCCCTAGCCATCCAATCAAATCCACAGAAGCTAAATATCCTCTTTATCTCTTCTACCTCGTTCAATGAATTTGTGAGGATTCGCGGCTCTTCTTGAATGCTTCACCTAGGTTTGTTCTTGGTGGCGAAAGCAATGCCTTGTTAATATATTTCCTAAGCTCCTGGTAGTCTCCACCAAATGGTGTGGTTCTCCTTAGGTGGAGTCTGCTCCTGCTCGAAATTGGGTGCCTCCTCCTCTGAGTTGTACTCCCTGCTTGCATCTCTGGATTGGGCCTCCTCGGACCCCTCTTCTTCATTAGAGCCGCTTCCGGACACTTGGCCTCTTTCCTCCGCTCCCTTCTCGGACTGGGGAGCACTAACAGATGTGGTAGTGGCCGCCATGACTTGGGCTTTATCCTTCGCCCTAGTGGTTCGGGTCCCCTTAGTATCAGATGTATCAATCCAATATTCCTCTAATGAACCACTAGGGGAATTGCCTGCTTATTAAGATATGGCGGTCTCATCAAGCAATGTCCTCCGAGTAGTTGCCTTGGATGCTTTTCGTTTCTGCATCATTGTACCTATGGAGAAAAAGAGTTAGAATTCAAAATCTGAGAAAAACAAAGCAAGAAAAAAGTCCTTTGTAATTTATCACGAATCTACAATACGGGTCGTACCTTGGAGGTACGATTCGTATTGAGACTCGTAATATCTCAGGTCAATGTTACGCCTCTGAGGTACGATTTGTACCATGAAGGTATGGTCCGTACCACAAGTCGTATGAGGATGCCCCTTGAAAACAAATGTATAGTATTTTTCCACGACTCATGGTACGACCCGTAAGTTGATTCCATGAGTCATAGGAAGGATCATACTGTCACTTGTGGACTTGACCCTTTTTAGATTCTTGGTACGATTGCCATGTACAACTTATAGCAGGATACTACGAGTCGTACTAGGATTCGTACCTCGTGACTATTACAAGAATTTCTTGGGAAACTCCCAACGAGCCATCCTACGAGTTGTAGTATGAAACCACGAGTCATAGGAAGGCTTGTGAAGCTTGTCCCTGCTTTATTTTTTATTCATTTTGCAGATGATTTTACTTTGGTGTTGGGTTCTTAGAATTCCCCAAGTCCAGGCATGCATTTATCATGTTTTACAGCTACTCATTCCTTCCCCTTTTTAATCACAACCTGTAACTCAAGTTTAACAATTCTTTGCATGATTTTCACCAATTACATCCCTTATCCAGTCACACATAACTTATTCACATCTCTGGTCATTGTCCTTTTTAATTTTTCAAGCATTGAGAGGACTCTCAGGGATTAAGCAGGTTTGCATCAAGCACAACAGGTCATAATTATCAAATTCAAAGAGTACACTTACTTGAATGCTGCTTACTTCACTGACAATCAGAAACTAGGGTTGGAATTTGGGATTCTCGGTGTAATCTGAGCAAAAACTTGCTCAATTGATCTTGATTTTAAGTTACGGGTGTGAGGGAGTCGTGAGTTCTGGTCGTGACATAGGTTCTGAGTGCGTGGGAGAAGGATACGATGTGTTTGAAGTTTAAATAGGTTATAGAGCAGATTTGAAAAATCTGGGCCGAGTTGAGTGATTTTACAATCTTTGGCTCATCACGACTCGTCCCTTGGACTCGTAACAGAGAGGTTGAGAAACTTACTTGTGGACCTACGAGCATATCTTATGACTCGTACTATGGGGTACAATTCGTACTATGACTCGTAGGTCTTTCTTACATTGAGGTTCATGCCTTGCATAGTTCATAACCACAGTGAGTACTATGACCCGTACAATGAGGTTACGAGTCATAGGACCAACCATACCCTGAATGCATGCACTACAATACATCTCTCTTCTCACCACGACTCGTACTACAGCCCGTACAATCCTCTTATGAGTCGGATTGAGAACCGTAGCACCTGCCTGTTAAGCAGTTCTTCTGTTACCTATTTTTGTTTCCCCTGCACACTAAACACACATAGGTTAATCAACTTGGGTTGCGTCCCAAGAAGCACTTGATTTAACATCGCGGCATGATTCAAGTGGTTCGGTTACTTATAATTCACCAAACCACCACATGGGTTGCCTCCCAAGAAGCGCCTAATTTAATATCGCGGCACGACGCAAGTCTCTTGACTACTCAGACTTCATCAAGGAACTCAAATTCATCCTCTATTGCTAAGACAACTCTGTACTCCTTCGGTTGCTTCATTGACCGGCAGACATTGAAGGTGACCTCTTCTTTATTGAGTCTGAACTTTAACTGGCCAGCCTCCACATCTACTAAGGCTCTCCCAGTGGCAAGGAATGGTCGCCCCAAAATGATGGGGACCTTAAAATCAACCTCACAATCAAGGATCACGAATTCGGTTGGGAATATGAATCTATCCACTTTAACAAGCACATCGAACAGAATACCCACAGGCTTCTTCATAGTTTTGTCATCCATCAGCAGCCGCATAGTAGTCGACGTAGGGGATCCCAAGCTCAGCTGCTTAAACACACCTAACAACATCAGATTGATGCTTGCTCCCAAATCGCAGAGTGCCCTCGCGAACTCAACATTTCCAATTGTACATGGAATAGTGAATGCACCTGGATCTTCCTTCTTTTGGGAAAGGACCCGTATGGCTATAGCACTACAATGATGCACATTATCCACAGGCTCACAGATCACGGACCTTTTCTTCGTGACAAGTTCCGTCATAAACTTGGCATATCCTGGCATCTATTCCAATGCCTCGACCAATGGTATGTTTACATATAACTGTTTGAGCATTGATGGGAATTTCTGAAACTTACCATTCTCCACCTTCTTCTTCATTCTTTGAGGGAACGGTGGTGGTGGTCATGGAATAGCCCTGTAAATTTGTGTGGCTCCTTGTTTCTTGCCTTGTTCTGCTTCAGGCCCCTTTTCAACAACTGGAGCCTCAATCAACTCAACATTCTCATTATGCTCATTCTCAGCAACATCTTCCTCATCTTCGATCATGCTTTCTTTCTTTGTTTCAACTGCAATCGGCAGAGGGGGGTCAATCGTGGTCTTTCCACTCCTAGTCATCACCGCCATGCAGTGACCATCATTCTTTGGATTTTGGACTGTGTTGCTAGGTAGTGTACCCTTTTGCCTAGGGTTCATAGATGCTGACAATTTCCCTAGATGTTGTTCAATCTGCTTGATAGCCGTAGCATGTGACTTCACTCTCTGACCTATTCTCGATAGATCACTACGGATGTCTTTCAGCTGATCATTTGTGGATCTCACCTTCTTTAGCATCTCAGCCATCATGCTCTCCAACTTTGACTATCCATCCTCCCCCTCACGTGCATTCAAAGGCACATACAATCCTACTCGATCATTGTGGTAACTGTCATTCCTTCTCCAATCTCCCTCGTGCTCACGACCTCGGCTTCTGTCTCTGTACCCATTTCGGTTGTAATTGTCTTTGTATTGGTTCCGACCTTTATTTCAAGAACCTTGGCTCCAAGTGTCTTGTCTAAACCCTTGGGCATTGGCTCAAAAACCCGCCACCTGGTTGTCAGAGAAGTTTTCCTCCTCCTCAAAATTTGAGTGGTCAGGCCCTGGCTCCTCTCCCTATGTCCCCACTGCATTAACTTTTCTGGCTCCAGCTCCCATGATATGCTTAGTGAGAAAGTCCAATGATGTGCACATATGAGCCAATTCTTGGTCATGTTCTTCTTCCTTCCTTCATTGGTTTGTAGTCAAACCAACAGCATATGTACCAGTCGTTGCTTCTGCTTCCCGAGTGTTCCATGCTCTATTTGTTTTGGTCACTCTGTCTAGAATAGTGGAAGCTTGCTCTCACGTGTGGCTCATTAGTGCTCCTCCCGCCACTATGTCTTCTACTACTTTTGTACTATTGTTCAATGATCTATAGAATATCTCCAACAAACTATCATCAGGAAGTTTATGGTTTGGGCACTTGGTCAACTTCTTCTTGAACCTCAACCAGGTTTCATGAAGTTCCTCGGTCTTCAGTTGTTGAAAATTATAGATTTCGTCCTTAAGTTGCAGCATCTTGGAGGGTGGAAAGAAACTCTCTAGAAAAGCTTTCTTGAGCTCCCTCCAGTTGGTAATGGAGTCGTTGGGCAACTCTGATAACCATAAAGTGGCTTCCCCAAATAGATAAAAGGGGAAGAGTCTTAGCCTTATAGCATCCTAGCTGACTCCGGGCAACCTGTACGCCTTGCATATTCCCAAAAAGTTCATCAGGTATAGGTTGGCATCATCAACTGCGTGACCACTAAACACCCCTTTCATGTTTAATAATTGGATCATGGTGCTAGTGATGTCAAATTTTGCCCCAACAGGCAATAATGGTGGTACGATAGCTCCGGTTGACCCAATTTCATCAATGTCCGGGTCATCCTCATTGAAGAATTGAGGGGCATATCTTTAACCTCTGTTTCCCCTTCCATGGTGACCAGCGTTAAAAACCTCATCTCGAGCATCATCCGCATCTTGAAGAGTAGCTTGCCAAGCTAGCTCTACTTGCCTAGCTTCTTCAGCAATACGGGCATCTCTCTGCTCTTGGTTCTCCATTCTTTGCAGTGTTCTTTCGAGTTCGAGATCCAAAAAAATTATGGGGTTTCCACTCCGATGAGTACTTGGCATTCACCAAGAGACAACCTGTGGATATCCAAAAAATAAAAGAAAACGTAATTCAGGAAATAACAACCAAAAGTCAAATTCAAGTTATTAATTTAATCTTAGTCGTATTTCCCGGTAATGGCGCCACTTTTTGATAATGCTCAAACTCACACTTCCTGAAAAAGTATGAAGCAGACATTGTTAATAAAGAATCCAATAAAGAGGTTGGGTCGAACCCATAGGGAATAGGTTAAGATCTAGACTAATGTCGGTATTTGAACTTGTAGGTGAGTTATCTCCAAATTATGGGGTTTCAAAGAAAACAATATTAAAACAAGATTATAACTGTGATTGATATCAAGATTTTCAAATAACTAGGGTAAGTTTTCCTCGTGGGTTCATAACTACTTCGGGTATACACACGTGATCAATCACAATGCTTACTTGTAGAGCTGATAACTAGGGTTCATCCAAACAACTGATTTGTCCCTATCGGATGACTATACTCAATCACCGGGTCAGTTCTCATGAGCGATTTCAAACTAACTGTTATCAACTGTTCCAAATTTAACTATCCTACGACCACAGCTCAAGTTAATACAATCATCATAAAGACCAAGGCTTTGCTGTAATTCTCTTTTCCTAATCTCTACTTCTCTAGGTTCAAGAAAGTAAAGAATTTGGCAAGTCCTAACGTTGTACACCGTTAAGAAACACTTAAAGATGAAGAGAATACAATACAAGCTTTTAGCATTTGTTTCGAATCACTTTTGTGTACCCTATTTCGTTAATCCGCCATGGTTCCCACAACCCCTAGTTGTGGAGGTTTTAGCCTCTCATGTTTGTAAGATTACAATTTTCATTCATAGAGAAACACATAATTAAATACTTACAACAATAATTGGGAGAAAACATGATCTGAATATCAAAGAACAATCTCAAGAACAATGGATGAAAATCAAGAGTTTGATCCTAAAATTGCTCTCCAAAACTTGATAAAAATTCACAAGAATTACTCTTCACACGTCTCTACTACTTTTTATGTTCTCTGACTCAAATAAAACATAAAAGCTATTTATCAGACATTAAAACCTTTTCCGAAGCTAACAAGGAATTTTCCATATCTAGCGCCGACTGTATCACGACTGATCCTACAACCCGTAGTAGGATTGTATAGGTTGTACCTGCTTCTCGTGCTTCCTTGGATACTACAAATTTTTCTAAGTGTTGGTTGGATGATATGACTTGTACCATAGTCCTACGAGTCATACAATGCATCCGTGACTTGGCCTTGAGAACTCTAACATCTTCTAAAGTTTTCCACGAGTGTTGTGGTACACCTCGTACCTTCCTCCTACGAATCGTACTACTTGTTGTATTTTAAGTTCTGCCAAGTCTTGAAGAATTACTTGAATCTCACCACGCTCATGGTAAGGGTCGTGTGTGAGTACTACGATCCATGGGTTCCACCCGTACCAAGAGACTTCCTTTGTGCAATTTTCTCTGAACAATTCCATGACTCCAGTTACGGCTCGTACTGAGAGTCCTGTGTTGCCTTCCTCTTAATCTAGCCTTCTGACTTTCACCATGATTCTTAGTACGGCTCGTACAATCAAGGTACGGCTCGTATTTTAGCTGATTTTCTACATTTTTATGCCTCTTTTGCACATATTTGCTCCAACACTTATTTTTCCTGAAATCAAAGTAAAAGTGCCTCGTATCCATATAAAAATACCTAACCATGTTATTCTAAGTTTTAAATGTCGAAAGTATTGTAAACTCACAGCACATCATAAGTCGTCTATGTGAAAGTGTTATGGAGAAGTAATGTAATACCCCAAAACTCCCTAAGATCAGACCCAAGGGTTCAAGTGGATAAAATAGGAAATACTGCACCAGGTCACAAGACGAGTCGTTTAGTGACCCGTAAGGAGACTTCACGGGTCGTGAAGTGACTCATGAAGTGGAGAAGGCTTGGCAGGAACTTGTGGTCAGGAGGTGACCATGAGTGGCAGTAACTAGTCGTGGTTTAGCTAAGGACACGTGAAGTGAGTCGTGGTCAAGGTGATTAATGATGAAAGATTTGATTTTCCCAAAGATGGCACGAGGGGAGTCATGAGTCATGGTGTGACTCACGACTCGTGAAGTGAGTAGTTGTCTAGCTAGTGTTTTCAGAGTGGGACTTCTTTCCCATGGACTTCACGACTTGGATACCACGAGTCATTGTGTGCACCACGAGTCGTGATGTCACTCGTGGCAACTGGCTATGTTCAATTTTCCTACATTTTAGTAAGGGTGTTTTCATAATTTCTAAGCCCCTAGGTCCTAAATTACATCGTTTTAAGCTCAGTTAGGGGGGTTTTAAGAGTTCTTAACCTATCCTAAGCCTTCCCATTCCATACATGCAAGATTAAGGAGTTCATTGGAGATCAAGCATAAGGATTCCTTATATTCTTCCTCAATTCACTTGGGTTTTCAAGGAAGGTTGTGAAATCAAAGTACCTAGGTATGTATGGTTATGAACGGGAGTTTCTCTTCATTCTCATGCCCAATTCCCTT
Organism: Datura stramonium; assembly: GCA_018107945.1. Taxonomy (NCBI): domain Eukaryota; kingdom Viridiplantae; phylum Streptophyta; class Magnoliopsida; order Solanales; family Solanaceae; genus Datura; species Datura stramonium. The sequence continues at coordinate 67,234 of JACEIK010007753.1, forward strand.
CTCAATTCATGAAATTCAACAGCCAATGCTCCATACAAACCCAAAGTAAGGGAGATTACATATTTGTTGTGTATCAGTTGTGGAAAGCACCATTTGGGAGTATACATGGCAGGCTCAGATGTTTGTTTTTGGTGCGACAAGGTAGGACATAAGCACCGAGATTGCGCAGCGGCTAAGCAAGGCGAGAGTAGATTCTCGGCCACCTCTTCAGTAGCTCCGATATCTCGTTCAGTTCAGCATGGTGCATCCTCTAACTCGGGTGACGGGCATCGTCAAAACTGTTCCTATGCAATAGTAGCACACCAAGATAAGGGAAAGTCGCCGGTAGTGGCCACAGGTATGTTGTGAATCTTGTGTTAGCCCTTATATATTGCCAACCTCAGAATTGAATAAGAGGCTCTGTAGTGATTGTGGGAAAGAGATTGTCGATGTGTGATGTGAAAAGTTGTTAGTGTAAGTCTTGCAGTGAAGGTTAGAAGTGAAAGAGAAGATAGGAGTTAGTAAATTATCCTAACCTTAAGAAAGATTCGGGAGCCTTAGAATGATGATTTTAAGATAAGGGGGAGATAGTGAGTATGTGAAGTAAGTCGGACCTTCAGAATGCTAATAAGGGAGTTCCAACCTTAGAAGTTGCGGTATGACAACCTCTTCAGGTTCAGATAACCTCCCTAGTACTTCAGTTGAAGTTAAGTTATGTCCATCCCTACGTGCAGATTCCCGAGATTTAGAGGTAACCGCTTCAGATAGTGATGCCAGTCTTGCTCTACGAATCCTTTAGGCTCATCTTCATGTTATGAATCAGTTATGTGTGTCAGCTCATGTTTTCCAGTATGATTAGCTCAAACTCAGTCTATAGAAGTTGCTTACTAGATCAGTAGAACCAGGTTAGCTCATCTATGTGCTCAATTTTAGATGTCGAGAATGACTCGTGCTCATGAATTCCTTCCCTCAGTTAGATTAGATGTCGTGAATTCTAGCTTAGTATCAAGAAGCGATTTGAGAACGAAGGTTCAGTCCATATGAGTTCAGTGTCAGATAAAGAGGAAGAATCTTTTTCAGTGTTCTATCTAGCTCCTTGTTAGTAGCATGTCCTTCGGTTTCTCTTGTGCCATGGCATGCATGTTCAATGTAGATATTCAATTCTGGTGTGTAAGGTTAGCCCGAAGTCAGATACTCCGTTGGTGTTAGCTGTGATTGATTGATTTTGGATTTCAGTTCCGTCCCTATCCTTTCAGTATGTTCAGCCAACATTCGAGGAAGAATGTTCCTAAGGGGGAGATATTGTAACACCCCAAAAGTTCCCAAGATTTAAAACTCAGAGTTGAAATGAGTTCCGCAGTAAAATCTGCAAAATGGCCTCAGAACAACTCATCTAACGAGTCGTTGGTCCCTCTAACGGATCGTGGAAGTAGTCATGATGAGATTTCAGGCTGGGCTACTGGGAAGGAATGAGTCATGTAACGACTCATTGGTATCTTTGACAGGTCGTTACAAGGAGTCGTGGGTTGGAGCCTAGGGTCCCGAGTCAATGGCAACGGATAGTTGTAACGGGGCGTTGGATCTAGTAACAACCCGTGGTATCAATCATGGGAAGGTTCTGAAGGTTTGGTCCAATGGGGGTGACGAATGGACTGAAGAGTCATTGGATCAAGTAACGACTCGTCATGTCAATCGTTGGATGGTGAACCAATTGAGGAGCTAGTGTAGTTGACGGAAGGATGTGACGAGTCGTTAGATGTGGCAGTGACTCGTCATGTCCGTCGTTAGATTAAAGGAGCTAAAGTTATGTAATCTTTCCAGTGCATCTAACGGACATTGACGACGAGTCGTTAGAGGAAATAGCGACTCATCCTGAGGGTCGTGGTTCCAGTTCGGGTAATTTTTCATGTTTTTCCTATGGGTAATTTGGTAAAATCCTATGCTCCCAGTTCTTATGTGACATCATTTTAAGTACTTTTGGGGACATTTTTAAGGGCCTTTCTAAGCCTAATCTCTCATTCTCTCAAAACACTCTCTCAAACCCTTTTTCCTTTTTCTCTCTCAAGTTCAAGGATCCTTCAAGGAAGTTTTCAAGGACTTCAAGGTCAAGCTTAAGTGGTTGATTCTTTGAAGCAGGTATGTGGGTTCTTCAACAAGGATATTCTTCCGTCCTTTTGCCCCAAAATATTTTATTAAAAAATTGATTTCAGCTAATCTAGAAAACCATGATCTAGGGTTTGTGTGATGGGTAATTCCTTCTACATTTTCTTGAATGCTAAAATCTATTGTGATTATGAATTAATTTGGGATATAAATTAATGGATTGTCTTGAATTGTGGGTTAGATAATGGAAATGCATGAGTATAGAATGTTCTTCATACATTGGTTTGAACTTTGAATGGGACTTTACTATTGTTCACTTGATTATTGTAGTAACTCGTGTCCATGTTTAAAATATGTGAATATCGTATGATTATCCCTAATAACCTGATTATGCCATTGATAACTATGTTGAGATGAGTTGGGAGTTTATGGGCTTGAACAATTGAAAGTAAATTATGTATTATTACTATGTTTTCAATGGAATTTATTGGGTATGAGGTGAATCTATGATAATGGCCTAATTATTGCATCTTTCTCATGAATTGGAGTAAATTATGAAATGGGTCTTATGAAATGAAAATATATGCTCCTCCCAAGGTTTTTTTGTAAACGATGAGGTATGAGTTAAATGTATGGGTTGTCCATAAATCTAAATAAATGAAGAAATGTATCTATGATAAAGTATGAATTGAAACTATGGACCATGCATGACCCTATGCTATATGTTGAATGAGATGAATTCGGAATTGGAATGTTGTGAAAATATAGTGCATAATGTGAATCTATAGAATGCTCGTTAGTGTAAGATGTTTGAAGCAAATATTGAATTGGTTCTATGACAATGTAAATTATGATGATAAAGTATGAGAATGATATTTCAGACTATTGAGCTTGTGTGTATTAGAAGGTAGCCCTAATCCTTCCGAAACGAATATTAAATGATGAAAGTGGTGAATGTTCTTGTCTCTGATTAGCTATAGTAATTTAGACTAGCTATAGCCTGTCGGGACTTACATCCCTAGTCATCAGCTGAGAACGTTTCCCCTTAGTCTATCGGGACTCACATCCCTAGTTACCAGTTGAGCATGTTGCCCTTAGTCCGACAGGACTCATATCCCTAGTCATCCAGTGACTCTCTATATCAGAGAACACTCTCCTTTAGACAGTCAGGGACTCTCTCTAGCCGAGGATGTTTCCCCTTCGACAGTCATGGACTCTCCGTTCGACAATCAGGGACTCTCCCTTAGACAGTCAGGGACTCTCTATGATATCAGTCACGGCTTCGGACCTCTGTATTGGTTTCGTTTATAATATTTTGCGTATCAGTTGATCTTATTTTAATAAATGTCCTTATAAAGTGGTTATGTTAATATGTATATGTAAATCTCATATAAGGTTGTTGTATCTCCTTTCAGTTATATTACTATTAAAGTATGTTCGATTTATTTCCTTTTTGTATATTTGTATGTTTCAGTTTATTTATGCTTCCTGCATACTCAGTACATTCCAAGTACTGACTGCATGCTTTTATGTGCTATATCGTTTCATGATATAGAATTCAGGTCTCCAGACTTAGCCTCGTGGTTAGATACGCTTCGTCCTCTCTCAGCTGCTAGTGGTGAGTCCTCATCTCCCCAGGATGTGATTTATGTTTCAGTTTTCAGACTTTAGGAATTAGTTGGGGGCTTGTCCCAAAAACTCATCAGTTTAGTAGAAGACTTTCAGACTTGTCTAGATAGATTCAGCATTGTATCTAAGTGTTGTTAAAAGTTGTTCTTATGGTTTCTATTAGATTCTTGC
>JACEIK010007754.1:19365-30674 GCA_018107945.1 Datura stramonium
ATAGTACACCATGTGAACATGGAATCTGATACCTATGGGCTGATTGGCTAAGCCACCACCCTATCTTTCCAGATAGAGGGCTTGAACTGACTTACTAGCAAGATTCCTGAGTCATCGAAAACTTTTGGGGGTATATATCTGGGGAGGAGTCCTGCCCAGTAGTATGCTTCACTCCTACATTGGTAAACGTAGTTTTCGACACTTTTCTTGAGGGCTCATGTCATCTCGGTCAACAACTTACTCCATTTCTGAATATACTAATAACTATAGTAGCCCTTAGGCATAATCTTTCTGAAAGCTTAACCTTATCTGAAAACTCTATCTCTGAAAATATGCCTTTTTTGAAGGGCTATGCTTAGCCCTAAGCTCAAACGATATGTATATATACATATACTTTTAAAACACAAGGAGCTACATAAGTGTAAAATCATGCTTCCAACCTCTGAAAATCCATAGTCATTCTAAGACAATATTTTTCTAATTCAAGTAAATCATAAGTATGGCCTTGGTCAAAATTTATTATAAATATAGTCTCAAAACATGTAAGTGTGGCCTTGGTGAAATTCATAGCAATAACATAAAAATATTTCATAAATTCTAAAATATTATATCATAAGGGAAAAATAGTCATTTTAAATATTTTCATGAATACGCATAAAACTTCACAAAATTCAATCACAAGTAAATTTCAACTGAATATGCAAGGTTCTTAAAGCTTTATACATGGACTCAACAAATCATGGAACAATCTACAAAAACCATGTCGTAAAATCTTGCATGAATGTTGGAATAGAAAATAGTGGGAAGAACATGATGTCCCACGTTGTTGGGTTGCCTTACATACCTTAATTTTCATGACGCGAGTCTACACCCTGGATGCATCACAGTGCCTAAAGCTACAAGTGACCCCAAGCTAACCCATCGCATGAAAATCACTAACATAAAATGAATTATAGATAAAAACCAAGCAGAAGGTGACTGAAATTATAAAACAACTATTCATAAATAATGAAGGAATCTAATACTTAATAGATAAACAAAAATTGCGTCCAACATTTGAAACATAAAGCTGACATATTAACTAACTATCTATCTGAAAGCCTCTACTAACTGATGAGTTGTTGGGACAAGTCCCTAGCTAACTCTAAACGTTTGAAACTGAAAATAAGACTAAGGTCATCTAAGATAAACACAACTCTAGCCTTTGAATGATGAGGACTCGCCAATTCACAGCTGATCAAATACTACAACGTGTCTAACTGTGGGGTTGAGTCTGAATACCTGAACCCATATCATAATATGATACAACACAAGAAGTACGCGGTCAGTAGTTTGAATGTACTGAGAATATAAGATATGCAACTGAAATAGAGAGCATACTGATAATTTCAAAAGTTGTACTAAATGCATTATTGAGTGCAGAAACTGAACTAAAAAAATACATAACAAAAGTACAAGTAAACCTGATTTAAGGTCACACACTCTGAAAGAAGAGTTTATAACTGTGATTGAAACTGTAACTAAACTGAACTGTGGAAGAGTCTGTTAACCAACATATGACTATGCGAGCTAGACGTGGAGTTCGATGTATACATCCCATAAATAAGACCCAATATACCTTGTCAGGGAATAAAGGCATGGCTGGTGTGATCATCAAAACTGATGCCTATTGGGGCTAAAACCTACATTGGCACATAGTTTTGAGACCTGGGTGCACTGAACTCCGACCCACTCGGTGCTAATTACTACTTCCAATTGATAATATACTGATAGCTCAAAAACTGATGTTCTAAGACTTAGTTACAAACCACTTTATCTAATAGTGTTCTGAGAGTGTATAGAACCTGATAATACTAGTTATGTTGTAAAATTATTTAGACTGAAATTATGATAGGATTATATACTCATAATAAGAAAATTTTTCTGAAGCAATGCTAAATCATGCAGATTGAACTTGAAATCATGCTAAAATCACTTACATGAAATTACAATATGTAACTGAATGTAAAATCATGAATTTCATGCAATAAAAATCATGGGAGTCTTGAAAGCACTGAGATAATTAGGGAAATCATAAACTGAAAGAATAACCTAAGACATGATTTTTACGGGACTGAGAATTTTAGGTTTTCTGAAAGAATTAGGGACAGAAAGGGTGAAAAGATACCCTTGTTGAAATCCTACATACCTGGAGCATGAGAATTCCTTACTAGAACTTGAATCTTGAAGCTTTTTGAGAAGAACCCTAGCTTTAGACTTGACTGAATTTGTTGCCTTGAAAATTTTATTTTTGAGAGTTTAGGAGAGAATGAGAGGTAAAGGTCGACTAATTCCCTTTATTCCCCTTCTAGAAGAACCCAAAATGATATAGTTTAGGAGTTAAAAACTTACGAAGTTATGAAAAGACCCCTAGAAAAGCGTATTGAAAATTGGCCATCCAACCTTAATGGATCATACCACGAGTCATCGGATCAACCAATGACTCATGGTATCCACTTGTTTCCACTGATGCCTCCTCGACTCATTTCTGATCTTCACACCATGCCTAGATAGGATAAGTCATCCAAAGGTTTCAAGACCCGAACATGGGCCCGGATCGAGACACAAGACAAGGGACCCCGAGAGGCTCCAAGTCGATCCATGGCATGAACATAACATCCAACTCAGTTAATAAAAGAGTAAAAATCACCATAACTAACATAGTGGAAGTCTACATAATGACGGAAGTCTGTATATAAATCAAACTAGAATAGAATCATATATGAAGGTTGATTTCTACATAATTTCTGAAAGCCTCTAACATATCTGATGAATTATTGGGACAACATCCCCATCTAACTCGACAAGTCTGAAACTAAAAGAAAACATAACAACTACAGATACTGAATTCCCTCGGAGGATGAGGACTCACCAAATGCTAGCAACGAGGCTGAGTTTGAATATCGCAGCCTGTATCATGAAATAATATAGCATAGAGTATGTGGTCAGTACTTAGAATGTAATGATAATGCAAGGTAAGTAAAAACAGATAGTTAAAATACATAAGAGTTTATAAGAGTAGGAAAACATGATCAAAACATAAATATCATAATGTAAATATAAGGGCTTAAGGTTTTCAAAACATTCATAAATCAATAATAGCCATAATCATGGAAGAAAAGCTTCATTCAACATAACATGAGTCAAAGTAACGTAAACATAACCATGCATAAGTCATGAGGAACAATGGGAGAACTCATCATAACCGACACCATCACTGTAGAACCTTACAAGATATCCCAATTACCTCACTCAAGTGGGGAATCATCCCAGGCTTGTCAGGAAAGGGACGTTCATAATGTGATATCACAGGGAGCTAATAACATTAACATTTAATCATATATCCTGCGGTGGCACGTAGTTCTGAGACACCGGCGTAGTCCTTTGAACGCGGAGCTACTTGGTGCTAGACACTGCTCCCAAAAACATGCACATAAGGCTCATATCATAATCATAGATCATTCATGAAGTACATGGCCACTTATAACATAACATACTTGATCATTCTTGAAATACATGATTAGCCATGAATGAGGGCCTATAGGTTGGCCAAGAGTCATAAATCCATAATTCATGAAATCCATGCTTACTTGTAAAACATTTAAATACTTGATATTCATAAATACATGATGAGTATTTGAGTGAAATAATGTCATAATTCATAAATCATAATGGGCTAAATAACATCAAGATCATAATGGAATCATAACTTGACTTATCATGAAACATACATAGTTGGGTATAATTTTTTAGAAATTTAAATCCATAAATTTATAATTTAAATAGTTATAAAATCTACCCATGATTCATAAAATATGAATTTATACATGAGAGGGATTTACCCATAGATAGATCATAAGGATTTCATAAGAATTGGGTAAACCCCATAGATCATGAAAACTTGAATTATAGAAGTGAAATTCATAGAAATTGAGAAGAGTCTTAGGCATGAGAGTGAGAGGAACTCTCATTCTGTGATGCCCCGAAAACCCTAAGACCATACTCAGGAGTTGAAACAAAGAAAAAAGGATTTTCTGCACCAGGTCATAGAATGAGTCATCCTGTGAACAGCGGGGTAGGCCACGAGTCGTGTAGTCACTCGTGAGGAAGGTTTTGGACTTGGTTAAAAATTTGAGGTGAGTGATCACAGGTGTGACCACGAGTCTTGGTCAGCCACAAGAATAGTTAGGTCACCCATGTTCAATGATGGGAGAAGGAAGAATAAAAGTGGGATAGTGTACTTAACAGGTCCGCACCACGAGTCGTTGGCAACACCACGAGTCGTGGTGTCGCCCGTGGTGACCCCCTGGTGATTTCTGGAAATGTTGAGGATGAGAGTTAACCACGAGTCCTGGTCACCACTAATGACCTATTATGTCCCCCATGGTAACATCAGTGGATTTTTGGGCAGTGTACTTCACGAGTTGGACCACGAGTCATGGTCACTAAGCACGACTCGTTCAGTCCCTCATTAGGATTGGTAGGGTGATTTTTATGTGAGATTTTTAGGGGCTTTTTTGTAATTTCCTAAACTCCTAGACTCTACACTACGTCATTTTGGGCTCGTCTAGGAGGAGTTAAAAGGGTGATCGATGTTTTCCTCTTACCCATTCTCTCGATACTTAGACTCAGAACGCGGAAACTCTCAGGGATAGAACTAGGGAAATTGACTTCTCAAATTTTCAAGGAATTCTCTCTGGGATTTCTTCACCAGGTATGTGGGAATTCAACAATGGAATAGTTCTTCCCTTGTGTCCCTAAAAACCTTTTCTAGTTTTTTCTAATAGTTACAGCCCTGTAGCTTCGAAATTTAAAGAGTTTTCAGACGAATTTCTTTATGGATTCAAATGGAATATTTCTTATGATTTTAATTGCTTTATTATTCCCTATTTCTAGAAATTGGTGAAAGATTGTATCTAGTAGAATGATTCATCCCTAGTTCCCAATTTAGTAGAAATTAGAATCTTGCAGGTTGAACTAGTTTTCCCTGCTGCTTGGTTCTATCAGTTTTGGGATGCACATATATTTAATTTATGTTAAAATCTCAGTTAGATTCATGTAAGTCTAGTCTCAGTCAGATTTTTTGCAACCTCAGTGTTGTCCAGAAAAATGTCAGCTGATCAGTTTGACCACAATTAATTTTGAGGTGTCAGTGATGCCTCCCAGTTATTAGTATTTAGACTCAGACATCATTTATCAGATTTTAATGGTTCTTTAGATGGTTACGACGCTCCCAGATAAGAAGCTCTGAACAGTCTTAGAACCACCAACTTCAGCCTCAGTTTGTTCTTTAGATAGTTACGACGCTCCTAGATAAACAACTCTAACCAGTCTTAGAACATTAGTTTCTGAATCCGGTCTGATAAGACTCTCAGGGTACTCTCAGATAGTATCCCTGAGCCAGTTTTAGTCTTGGGCCCTCAGTATCGAGCTATCCATTTGGCAGTAGTAGTCATGGTAGGACTATCCAGTGGGAGTAGGACTTAGCACCGAGAGGGCCAGGGTTCCAGTGCACCAAAGTTCTCAGAACTATGTTACTACCGTAGGTTATATTTTGTTGGCCTTATGGCCCAAAACAGTGATCTCACAGTCCATGCCTTTATACCCTGGAAAGGTTTATTTGGTCCTACCGATGGGGTGTGTACATCGGACTCCACGTCTAGCTCACATGGTTATATGTCAGTTATAGCCTCTCCCACTAGTCAATTCAATTTCAGATTAACTCAGTTCAGTTCAATCTCAGTTTAGCTCAGTTCAGAAAAATTTCAGACTACTCAGTACAGTTATCAGTTTAGTATAGCAATTCAGAACAGTATCTCATATTTAGGGCATGTCTTTGACCATCAGACTGGGTCATTTTGACCACCTCAGCATAGTTCAGTTTGTTCAGTTACAGTATTTTAGTCGGTCATTGCATGTCCTTACAGTTCAGTTGTTTTATTCTTCGTGTTATGGTTCCTCTCACTTACTCAGTACATTCAAAGTACTGACGCATACCTTTTGTGTTGTATCATTTCATGATACAGCTGCAGGTTCTCGGTCTCAACACCGTTAGTAGATCTTACTCAGAAGCTTTCAGTTGCATCATTGGTGAGTCCTCATCTTTTGAAGATGAGGATTATTTCTTTTCAGCTATATTTCTTTCAGTTATACTTAGAGTTAGTTGGGGGCTTGTCCCAGCAACTCATCAGATAGATGGCTTTCAGACACAGTTAGAGAATCATATTTTTAGTTTGTTTTTCAGTTGTATAAAACTTTATGACTTAGTTCTTCTTCTTAAATATTTATTTTATTATTTTAAAGCTTCTTCTATGTTTTTACTCAGAATGCCAGTGTCATGATAGACCATGGATTGACTTAGGGTTACTTACTCCAAGTACCGTGTCTCATCCAGGGTATAGACTCGGGGTGTGATAAACTTGGTATCAGAGCACTAGGTTTAGAGTATCCTAGGATGTCTAAAAGCCGCATCAAGTAGAGTCCTCTTCATGGGTTTGAAGCGCGCCACACTTATGAAGAGGAGGCTACAAGACGTTTTAGGAAAATTCCCTTCTTTCACTGTTCTTATCATGTAATAGAGTGTAAACTTTAAGGTTTCTCTTCTAATTCATGCTTTACGCATTCGCAGACAATGCCTCCCAGAAGAGGTATTGGAAGAGGCAAAAATAATGGGAATCCACCTGTCCTACCAACTCCAGGAGGCCCCCTTAGTGGGCCAGTGATGGATGCAGATCTCGGGGCTGCCCTTAGAGTGTTAATACGGGTCGTGACCACTCAGGTTAACCAGCAGGAAGTTACACCTGCAAATCCTTTTGAAAAGATAATAGCTACCAGGGTTCGAAACATCATACCTGAGTTTCATGGTCTGATAGCAGATGGAAAGTTCAGGGAAAAGAAAAGGAGAGCAAGAGAGAAAGAATAAGGGACTCGGGGTTTTCCCAACAAAGCATGAGTGGTGGACCCCATTTCTATTTTCATCAGAGGTCATCAACCCCAGCACCATCGATAGCCAAGGATCCTAACAAACCCAGAGTAAAGGAGATTACATGCCCAGCTTGCAAGAATTGTGGGAAGAACCATTTGGGAGAATGCAGGGCTGGCTTAGGCGGTTGCTTTTGGTACAACAAGTCAGGTCATAAACTTAGAGAGTTCCCAACTGCCAAAGGGGGCGAAGGTAGAGCCCCGGCTAACTCTTCTACAGCACTGTCAAGTCACCCAGTTTGCAAGAAATGTGGAAGGAGCCACCCCGAAAAATATTTGTTTGGTAAGGAAGGATGTTTTGGATGTGGTAAATCGGGCCATAGAATAAAGAATTTCCCTATAGCTGAACATGGGAAAACTCAATCCACCATCCCAGCAACTCCGGTAGCTTGCCCGTCTCAGCAGGGCACAACATCCAGTATAGATGGCCAACAACTCCGGATATAGTAGCAGGTATGTTATGAATTTCTCATATTTGTCCTTGCATGTTGTTAGGCTCAGGAGCCATGGCATAAAGTATGAAATACATTTATAATGCCAACATGAGAGTTATCGCGTGGTTGATATGAAATGGTTATAAGTATGAAGCTTGTAGTGATAGATTTCGTGACGAATGAGAACTCAAGAGTTAAGGATGTTAACCTAGACTTAATAAAAGATCTAAGAGCTTGAGAATGGTGACTTTTAGCTAAGGGAGAGATGATATGTTAAGAAGTCCAGGTCAAGTCCTAAGTGTTGCAGTAGAAGGGCTCCAGAAATAACAACTATGGGATGTCAATCTTTCCTATTCAGCTGCTTCGTCTTGTATTTCAGTTTATGCTACATTCTACTTATGCTTATGTTAAGACTCGTAGAATTATAGATAACCGATTTAGACAGCGATCCCGGTCTTACTCCATGGTTTCGAAAATTCCAACTTCATTTCATGAAGACTAGTTATGTACAGACTCATGTCTTACATTATGCCCAGCTCCAAGAACCTAGTCCCTCAGACTCTGCTTAACGGTTCAGAAAATCATACTACATCATGTGTATGATCAGACTAAGCTCCTTGAGTGATTCGTGCTTGCGATTCCTTACTTTAAGGCATGTGTACGTTCACCTATGTCCGGAATAATTGTTGTAACAGATATCCTCAGGATAACTTTCTATGTATACCTTAGATGCTCATATGTTGAAATTTATGAGATACAGTTATTTGTCTTTCTAGGGAGGCAGGAACATTCTTGGATGGTATATACTGCAAAGGAGTCATAAGATGATTAAGTGATAGGCTTGAATGATGGGGGTTTGATGAGGATGATAGTCTCTTTTAAAATGAGGTTCCTATTGAGATTGTTGACCATCACGATTGTAAGTAAGTGGAAATAAAGAGGTTACTTTAGTGAAGGTTTTAAGGAACACTCAGCTAGTAGGAGGAACTACTTGGGAAACCAAATTTAGAAAAGGCCACCTACTCATATATCAGAAATCATTTATGGGATTTACAACTCCATCCCTAACCGCTCAGTTCCAGCCTGAGGGGAACATTTTATTCTTAGTACTCTACTTAGTTCCTTGTCAGCTTCATGTCCTTTAATTATTTTTTTTTCTCATTTCTTAGCATGCATGTTCGATTCAGAAACTCAATTCCGATCTGTAGTTCAGCTTAGAGTCACATACTCCATTAGCATTCATCCCTTAGTATTCAGCTTTCGGGAATTCAGCTCTTTCCCCTAGCCTATCAGCTCAGTCACACAGTTACTCTCAGCTCCGAATGTTTAGCAATTGGTATGGAAGATTCCTCGTTAATTCAAGGTAGGAGGAAGATTCCATACTACTTAACCTAAGAGAAATAGTTCTCAGAGAAGGAGTAGAGGCTTTGTCCCAAGGGGGAGATGGTGCACTCCGTTACTAGGGTAGACTCTGTGTGTCGGATGTGGGTGACCTGAGACAGTAGTTACTGGATAAGGCACACAGTTTGAGATACTCTATCCACCCAGGTTCTACTAAGATGTACCGTGATTTATGGGATATTTACTGGTGGAACGACATGGAGAGAGAAATTGTAGAATTTATAGCTAAGTGCCCGAACTGCCAACAAGTTAAAGTGGAACATCAGAGACCGAGAGGTACGACTCAAGATATCTGTATACCCACATGGAAGTGGGAAGAAGTAAATATTGGTTTTATTATAGGTCTACCTCAGACTCATCAGCAACACGACTCAATCCGGGTGATAGTAGATCGAATGACTAAGTCAGCACATTTCTTCCCAGTTAAAAACTATAGACTCAGCTTAGCACTATGGTAGGCTTTATATCTGGGAGTTGTTCAGACTTCATGGGGTGCCCTTGTCCATTATTTCATATAGATGTACCCAGTTCACCTCATATTTCTAAAAGTCTTTTTAGAAGGGGCTCGATACACAGGTCAAGTTTAGCACAACTTTCCCCCCGCAGACTAATGGACAGGCTGATGAAACCATCTAGACCTTAGAAGATATGTCGAGAGCTTGTGTGATCAATTTCAAAGGCAGTTGGGATGATCACTTGCCTCTCATCGAGTTTGCATACAACAACAGCTACCACTCCAGTATCTAGATGGCCCCGTTTGAGGCATTTTATGGTGGGAGGTGTATATCTCCTAGAGGGTGATTTGAGGTTGGTGAAGCTATATTGATAGGGCTAGACTCAGTTCATGAAGCTATGCAGATAGTACAACTCATCCGAGAAAGGTTGAAAACAGCTCAGAGCCAAAAAAAATCCTATGCTGATTTGAGGAGAAAGAGAAATAGAGTTTGCAGTGGATGACTGGATTTATCTAAAAATTTCACCCATGAAAGGGATGATGAGATTTGGGAAGAAAGAAAATCTCAACCCAAGATATGTGGGACCCTACAAAATTTTGATTGAAACTGGAAATGTGGTATATGAGTTAGAACTACCTCCAAAGTTAGCATCGGTGCACCCAGACTTCCATGTGTCCCTATTGAGGAAGTGCATCGGTGATCCAACTTCAGTTGTACCACTAGACAATAGAAAAATAAAAGATAGTCTCTCTTACGAAGATGTGCCAGTTCAGATTCTTGACCGAAAGGTTTGTAACCTGAGAAACAAAGAAGTAGCTTCAGTCAAAGTTGTGAGAAGGAATCAACAGGTAGAGGGAGCTACATGGGAAGCCTAAGCAGATATGATGGCCAAATACTCACATTTATTCCTCCCGGCTCAGTTTCAATTTAAGGTATCAACTTTCTCCCTAAAACTCTATTCAGTTTCATGTTTAGTTCATGTTCCCCAGCTTCTTTCATGTCAACGTGCATAAGTGTGACTCATAAATTCAGTTTAGTCATTTAATTCAGTTCGAAGACAGTTATTTCGTTAGTTTTTAGCTTATATGTTCAGTATTTAAATAGGGTGATGCATTTCTCTGCTTTTCTAGGTACTTTCCAACATTTAAGGACGAATATTCCTAAGGGGGAGATATTGTAAGGCCCCAAAAACCCTAAGACTAGACCCAGGAGTTGAAATGAGTGACCTCCTGGGGCAAAGGATCTGCTGGTGCTGACGAGGCTTGTTGATGCCCATCTCCATTGTCGTTGTCATGGAAATTTCCATTGCAATTTATTCTACCATTAACTCGGTGTGGAGGCATATTTCTGCAAATGCGTATAGCACGAGTTAAAGGAATAGAGGGGTACTTCATCGCACGACATAGATCCTGAAAGAAGGGAAATTTCCTAAAATGTCTTGTAGCCCCTTCCCCATAACTGTGGTTCTCTTCACATCCATGGAAAATACTCTACATAACATGGCTTTTAGACACCCTAGGAAACACCAAAAACATTTCTCCGATACCAAGTTTTCCACAACCCTAGTTGAGACCCCAGATTGAGACACGAGACCTTGAACCATAGATGGTTCCAAGTCAACCCATGGCATGTGTGTAGCAACTCAAGAGCATAGATTAAAGAAGAAACTTAAAACTTAAACATAAATAAGCAAAAGTCTGATACACAACATGCGCTAAAACATAGTCAACAATCAACAAGCTAAAACATCTACATAATGTTTGAAAAGCCTCTAAGACATCTGATGAACTGATTGGACAACTTCCCCAACTAGCTTGCTAGAATCTGGTAAACTGAAGTAATATGCAAAGAAAAACTACTAACTATCCTCGAAAAATGAGGACTCATTCAAATAGTGGTTAGACTAAAGACAAAGTAGTTATCGGCGAGACTAAGTTGGATCACCCGAACCTATATTCTGAAATGATGTAGCATAGAGAATGGGGTCAGTGCTTGAAAT